>OOFB01005613.1:6142-17602 GCA_900323305.1 Trachyrincus murrayi
CATTCCCCCCAGCACCGCCTACAAAGGCGCAATGGCAGCTCTGCCTCGGTTTCTCACTTCATACTGGCGGCAAGGAAGTAAGTGAAGTATCGTGAACCAAATAGATTTACTTTAGTAATTATGTATTACCATGTATGTACAAACAAAGAAGTATTAATGAACGTAAATTAATCTGAACGTTAATGTGTCTGTCGTTATTGTGAGTAATGTATGATGGATTGGAGTGTTATGGAGATAAGTACCGGTAGCGTGACGTAATGACAACGTGCAGTATAATAATTTCAATAAATGTCGGGATCACACTTTGTGTTTTTAAATGTCCATATATGCTAAGTAGCGCTGACGTCACGGCCCACTGACATATAGTCCCCCCTCTTCGGACCCCCTCTGGCATCCTAGAGAGAAAGTCCGCAGTACAGTTTTGCCTCCCAGCCCTGTACCATATGTCAAAGTCAAATGGCTGAATGGACAGAAACCAGCGTGTAATCCTGGCATTAGAGTTCTTCATAACACCTGTCAACGCTCGGTGATCAGTCTCTAAAATTGCGTCCCAAGGTTGTATCTAAAGCTTTTAGGCCACTTAACGAGACCCTCTTTCTCTACAGTTGAGTAGTTACATTCTTGTGGCAACAGTTTTCGGCTGCAGCTCTCCTGCATCCCCCTGCAAAAGAACAGCCCCAAGACCTCCCTCCAATACATCAGTCTGCACCGTGAAGGTCTTTTCAAGGTCAGGCTAAGCAGCACAGGCTCCTGGCAACGAGAGTCCCGCAGGTCCTGAAAATCTGCCTTGCATTCTATAGTCCACTTTGTTTGGGAGGTGTTTCTTTGTCAGCTTGGTCAAATCTGACGGTCACTCCGAGACGCTGGGGATGAAGTGCCGATACCAGCCGCCAAGACCTGAAAAGGAGCGCACCTGCTTCTTTGTGGTTGGTCAGTCTGCTGACTGGATCATCTGCACCTTGCCAACCTGAGTACGAATCACTTCCCGGCCCAGCACATAGCCCAGGTACAAAGTTTCCTGCTTTGCCAAAGCACACGTCCCTGGATGAATCATCAAGCCTACCTGCTCGATTCGTGTCATCACATCTCAGATGCTGCAGGTGCTTGCCCCAGCTGCTGCTGTAGATGATGATGTCATCAAAGTAAGCAGCTGCGAAGGTCTCCGTACCCCTGAGAACTCTGTTCGGATCAACAGCGCTGTAGACAGCAGTTCTGTATGAGAGATGGACTCTTTTAGGATATTCACGTGGAACACCTGATGTGGCTTGTGACGGTCAGGAATCAGCACCTCGTAAGTCACTGGGCCCATCTTCCTGGTGACCTGGTACAGTCCCTTCCATTTGCCAGCAGCTTGTTGTCCGAGCTTGGCAAAAACAGCAATTCACCGGGCTGAAAACCGCGCGTTGATGCTAACTTGTCATACCATCGCTTCTGATGGCTTTGGGCTTTCTTTGTCTTGAGCCAAGGCAGTTGATGCTAGGAGCTGTTCACACATCTTTAGCACATATGTGACTACACTCCTCTTAGTCTGCACTGGCTCTCCTTCCCAGCACATCCAGAGCTCCCCTCACCTGATGAGCATACAACAACTCAAAGGGACAGAAACCTGTGGATACTTCAACATCCTGACCAAGCGCTCGACAAGACCATCTCTCTGTGGTTGGTAAGGTGTGGTTCTGATTCTTTTGATCCCTAGCTGCTCATGAAATTGGTACCCTGATCAACGAGGTCTTCACGGGAATACCTACTCTGGAAAACAGCTGTAACAGGGCCCTGGCTACTTTCCTAGCTGTAACCTCTCTCATGGGGAACGCTTCAGGGTATCTTGTGGCGTAATCACATATGACCAAAATGAACCTATTTCCAGCTTGACTCCTCTCTACAGGTCCCACTACATCCACCCCTATCTTTTGGAAGGGAGTGTCCACCACCGGCAAAGGAATCAGTGGGGCCTGAGCCATATCTCTCCCCTCAGACATCTGACAATTAGGATAGGACCTACAGTTGGCTTTCACTTCCTCATATAACTTTGGCCAGTAAAACCTCTTACTCTGTAACGTTTTCATGTAAACTAAGTCACCAGACCAGGGGATAATGTCCTATCTCCAGTACTTCCTTCCTGAACTTTTCTATGAGTTTGAGGCCCTCTTCACTTTGGCGGTAAAGGAGACTGTTTTGGATTAGGAAGACTTCCTTAGCTCTCTCTGCCTTCCTGAAGTAGGGCGCTAAAATAGGCTCAGCACACTGTTGCTCAGTTAGGTCACCTGGGAAATGTAGGTCCGCCAACTCTTCCTCCTCTTCGTCTCTGGACTGCTGAATTAGCTCAACAACTGTCTGTCTCCGCTTCTCACACCTCTCCTCCTGGGTAACCACTGGCTTAGCACTGACTTTATCATTATAAAAAGGCATCAGCTTCTGGCTGTTCTATCTGCTTGGTTTTAGCACGGGCAACAACGCCACAGTACAGTATTCTGTACTAGCTCGGGCAATACAGGGAGATCCTGAGCAAGCAACAGGGAGCACCGGCAGCTTTGTGACAAGCCCTACTCTCGGCCCAGCTCGGAGTTCATGGGAGAGGTCAGCAGGTGGGACCGGGGTTGAGGTGGCTGCTCCACATCCACAGCTGCAGCTGCTGTACTTGGTGGGAGAAGACTCTGAACTGGTGCATTTGCTTGGCAGAATCCCTCTCCATCCTCTCATCTCTCGTCATCTGGCAGTCCGTGAAGCCCTCGAACATCCTGGCGAGCCGCATGATGGCTGCTTCACTTGACGATGGCAGACTGGGCTGCTCTGGCACCTCCTCTAGTCGGTCCCCAGGCTGCTTCTTCTTCCTCTTGTGTTTTCTTGTCTTTCCGTCTGGTATCCATGGTCCTCTGCTCAGCGCCATTTACTTCTGACACCAAATGTTAAGGATGGACTTTACTGAGCAGGGAGGCAGGATTGGTAGAAATAGGCTTCTGCCATTGTATTTATATTTGTGAATAAATATTTACAGTGCAAACTCAGAAAATAAAAACGGTACAAAAGGAGGAAAATAAGGCACTGTGGCCGGCTATACCCCTCTGGGTCCACACAGTGACACAGGGTGCTGTAAATATTTATTCATAAATACAAATCAAATGGCAGAAGCCTATTTCTACCGATCCTGCCTCCCTACTCAGTACCACCTTGGTTGCAAGACCATCCTTAACATTTGTGATGACAATATACCTGTCAAACATCCCAAGCAACCATATACACTTTCCCACTCAAACCTCTGAATAGGCACATCTTTATTAAACACAACGCCAAGACAGCAAACATAAGAGAAAAAGTTTTGAAGGAAAAAAACAACAACAACAACAAACAGCAGTGAACCAATGGACACTCGGGAGAGAGACACAGAAGGAGGTGCAGACCAGAAGACTAGCGGGTGGAGAGTTCTGTGCAAGAAGCCCAGAAGCTGTAGCATCCATCAGCTGACAGATTTGCTCTTTACCTTAATGGTCTAGCAAGTAAGCGTTTCTCCCCCAGTAAGCAGTGGGCATCGTCCCCTCGCCTCCCCAAGCCCTCACCGCAGGGTAGAGCAGAGAAGGGGTGCCTTATCTTGCTAAAGAACGGCTCATTGGTTATATTAAAAGGCTGTCTGGGAGGGGGGAAATCTCATCTCTTTCCAGTCTCTGCTCCCAAGATGAATTATCCCATTCATTTCAGGCGCTGCTGGAAATGGCTATTAAGTTAGCTAGTCTAAATGGGTTCCCCCAATAGACCTAAAATGGCCCTGGCTTATTTGTCTTGCATAATGGAAATATACGGAAGTTTATATGTGTACATCTTCTAGTTAAAGATTTTAACTGCAAGTATTCTACTTTGGTCCGGAATCAATGTAATCAACTAAAAACATTACAGATTTCTGAGGGAAACGGTTATCCTGTAACTCTGAAGGTGTTTTGTTTTTTTTATATTTCCCTTTTTCTCCATATCGTCAACTTACAGTACGTAAGAGCAGTTTAAGCCTCGCCATGCCTTATCTCAGTTGCATGGTTACACGTTCCCAGGGTGCATAGCTTTGAGAAAAAACATTTTGTCTGTTATTTTCACGCATTCAAAAACAGCCATATTCTTATAAAACCTTCGCAAAGAAGGGGCATCTCTTCCAAAAACATACGTTGGACGGAAGCAAACAATGTTTCTAAAAGCATGCAAGTGGAATATAAATTGGCCATGGGAAATATTTTCTGAAATGTTTGGCTTTTATAAAACTTTCTGAAGAGCGTACAAAGGGATATAGTCAGGTCAGCGGAGAATCTGACATGGTGGCCTGTAGTCATGGAGTGGAGCAAACTAAGTTCAATCGAACTTTTAAAGCATAACTTGCAAAAGTTTGACAGACCAAAAACATTTAATATAATTTATTATAAAATATTCCTACAGCTTCAATGCCAGGACTTAAAAAGGCAAGGACAGTTAAATAATAGAACGAGCACCACGTGTCCCACCACCAGGAAGTATGCTAATTCATAAATCAACATGCAGATAGCGGATGCTTCATTTCCACCGGGTGTGTAAACCAACAAATACACATTACATGGATGAGTGGGCGATAATTCTGTTTGAATTCTCCATTATCGTATCTCCACGTCCCCCTGCCCATGGGCTCTCCAGCTCTGTGCCTGTTGCACTGCAGGTGATGCTGTTTGATGTGAATTATTTCATGTTCCCACATCGATAACTAAGTACAAACTCCAGCCGCTGAGAGCTTCCTCCTCTTCAGCAGCGACGTAGATCAGTGACTGACCAGTATTGTAATTGTGGTTAAATATATAGTCAAAGAAAATGTGAGAGAATATGAGAATATGCGGGCAAAAGTTCAATCTTTCATTTTGTTACCTCTAGAACAGTCAGTCAGGTCTTCGTTCAACAGTGTTTCAGATTGAACAGTAAATTATATGTCTGTGAAATGTATACATAGTTTTCAAATATTTGAGGAATGATTTGAAGTGCATTGAATATTAATATGACTAATAAGCATCCGCTGCTCTTTAGTTAAAATAATCTATACAATTTTACATTTCACTCTCTGTAGTGACTGCAAGTATGGCAACAGTTTGTTAAGTCAAAGTGTTCTTCCTCAAGATTATATTAAAATGTCATATTATGTATGTAGACATGAACTTAATTCTACTAATTGCCAGTCAACGTACTTATATATGACCTCCTTTTAGATGCTAGTTTATATATTGGAATCTACTATCAATCCACCAAATATATCTGGGTATAATCACAGGCAAAAAAAGATCCATGTTTACTAAAAAGAAAAGACTCCCCAAAGGGGTAAACTAAGTACAACCAATCGACAGTCAATACTTCATGCGTTGAAGATAGTGGTAGGTTTATCAAAGAGGCATTCTGGGCCCCTGCGGTGTAGGGCTTAGGAGGTCATAGGTTAATACACCACATTACCTTTCACCGCCACGGTTCTCTTTAATGATGTCAACGCCTCATTTACCCATCACCCACTCCTTCTCTACCTCTCTATCCACATTTTATATCGCTCTCCCTTTCCCTGTCTCCTCCCTGTCTGTCTGTGGAATCAGATCAAAAAGGGTCTTATTTAAAGGAAAAGGGAAAGGCCAAATTGTTCCCCTTGTAACCATCAAGCCAAGAGAGACTAGCTTATTCTCTGTAGGACCTGGAGATCTCTGCTCCCAGGGCCAGACAAGGAGGCTTATCGGTGGGCAATGGTAAGAGGCAATTGTGAAATGAGTTTCCTTGCCAGGATAATGAGCACCCATGAAATCCATGAAATATGGATTTGTCTTTATCTTTAGAAAAAAACCCAAAGCGTAGCCTGTAGCCCTGTAAGGCGTGATGGATTGATTGGCTCGCGGCCAGGACAGGAGGAGCGCCAGCCTGAGATCCTGTAATTGTCAAAAGGTTCTAATGAGCAGCTATCTGCTCCAGCTGGTTTGGTCTATAATCAGGGTCGAAAGGCGGAGGGACCGGAAAACCCAGATGATTTTGTAGCGTTACTGCAGAGGTTGCCTACACCTGCAGCGATCAGCTGAACAGCCCGAACGCACATCTCTCACGGCGAACCTCGCAGCACCAGAAGTGTTTGTGATGTAGAGTAAGCAACGCATCAGAGTGCATGCACAATCATGCACATTGTGGCACCTCTTTCACACCGGTTTCACAGATGCATGGAAATACACCGCAATTTCATTAGTTTCCAATGAAACGCAACGGGCTTCACAATGCAACGTCGGCCTGCTACGTTGCACTGCGAAGCAACGTTGTGTTTCTCACAGAACTCCAACGCTTGCACCAAAACACATGCAGTACATTACTGAATATGGAAAATGGTAATGGCCAACATATATAAAGGTATTTTGCTGCATAGTTTGTTACTATGTCAGTATGTTTGCCACTAGGGCAACCAGAGGTACCAAAATGTGTGCTTCCACATACTTTTTGCTAGCGATAGGATGGCCTGGGAAGGGAAGTCTTCGACGCGTCTAGCGTCAGTGGAGGTGAATTGATGGAGACAACTTCGTTTCAACAAAGGTCACGTTCAAATTGCAGGATGAAGTTGCCTTAATTAGATTTTGTGATCAGTTTTTTTTTTCTATCACATGGAATCTGATCTTCTCAAATCTGATTTGGGCCTCTTTCATAGCTGATTCTGGGTTTCACAGACATCTGATCTGTGGCCGCATGACTGCAATGTGAACAGTCAAGACAAAAGATGAGATCTGAGCAAGACAATCTGAATTAAACGGTTGTACTGTATTTGATATTGTGAGTAAGAGTTTTCCTCTTCTAACACATAATTATATTGCATATCAGAGGTAATCTTTGTGTCTCTTTCCCACTCTGCACAGGTTCCTCCCATCTTATTAGACAAGCAGTTCTCTGACTTCACTCCTGACATCACTCCAATCATTCTGGCCGCGCACACCAATAACTATGAGATCATCAAGCTCCTGGTCCAGAAGGGCGTGTCTGTACCCCAGCCTCATGAGGTGGGCAATCTCGGCTGCCAATCATAATCCTAGCCTGACCAATCATATAGGATAATAGGTGTATGAACCTCAAGGGAAAGTAGTCGAGTGCTGAACTCAATTACAATAAACTCTCGTCATAATATAGCATGTTGATGGAAAAAAGGATTTGTTAGAAAATAATTGGATATTGCAGCCTGCCAAGTGCATTACAGTTACTTGTATTGTTTACATATTTATTATTGAGCAGATGCTTTTGTCCAAAGTGCTTTTATCAAACATCCAAACCACTACAGCATTCTGCCCCTCAGAGTCTCTGTGTCTCCACTCCCCTGCTAAAATCCCATTTCCAGACTAAAGTCTTACCTTGGCAGGAAGCAAACTTGTCAACTCTGGTTTTTTGTTTCATTTGGCGCTGCAGGTACGGTGTAACTGCGTAGAGTGCGTGTCAAGCTCAGACGTGGACAGCCTGCGACACTCGCGCTCACGCCTCAACATCTACCGGGCTCTGTCCAGTCCGTCGCTCATCGCCCTGTCCAGCGAAGACCCCTTCCTCACCGCCTTCAGGCTGAGCTGGGAGCTGCAGGAGCTCTCCAAGGTGGGGAAACCCAGGGCTAGGTACCGCTGTGGTACCTGACAGAACCCATGTGACAAAAGGTCTTGTCGAGACACTAGTATCAGAGACTTAAATAATCCCCAATGCTAGATGTGTGTCATCTATTTACTTAATTATTACATATTAATTAAGCCTTGTGGCTGATCTCTCGAAGCTATCCACAAATTAAGGAGCATTCCTTTTTGTGAAACTTTCACTTGATAAGTGCACTATAATTATTGTCAGGGACATGGAGCCAATCTTAGAGAAAACATTTTTAAAGCAGATGCAACAGACGTTTACAGGGATCCAAATTAAATACAGAAAACATGAGAAAGCTATACTCACGCAAACATGACAGAAAACAACCGTTAAACAGGGGCACAACTAGGAACTTAGTAAAATAGTAAAGAACACAGGAACACAGGATCAGACAGAATGATGAATCAACACAGGTGTTACACAAGACAGAGAAGACAAGCAGTTCCTGGGGCAGGATCGTGACACTTCCTTGATCATTTCCGTGTGTAAGAGAGTGCATTTAGTTAAAGATGTTTATAGCTCTGACAAGCTAACAGCTAACATTCCTTTTCAACAACAGAGAGGGAGCGTTAGCGCTCGCTTGTCACATTAGTTAACTGTAAGCTTGCCAAACCACAATGGACCTAATTGTTGACCTTTCAGGAAGGGTCTCGTATTGGAGGTTGTACAAAGTTTTTCTAGAAATTCACCAGAGCTCCACCTTACCTATTTTAACTGTCACCGTGTCTCCTCCAGGTTGAGAACGAGTTCAAGTCGGAGTACGAGGAGCTGTCCCAGCAGTGTAAGCAGTTTGCCAAGGACCTGCTGGACCAGACCAGGAGCTCCAGAGAGCTGGAGATGGTCCTGAACTACAGAGACGATGTCAACCTGCTGGAGGAGGAGAGCAACAACGATCTAGCCAGGCTCAAATTGGCCATCAAGTACCACCAGAAAGAGGTACACATGGCGTTTCATCGTTTTAATCTCATCTCATTTCTAATTTAATAATATGATCATAGCAGTCGACCCTGCTACCTGCCACTGAAGTGGTTTTTGCTGAGCTCCTCCAACACCAGGACACAGGTAGTTGAGTTGAGTAGAAGCCGGTTTATTGCAGGGTTGAGAACGCTTTGCAGGCAGAGCAGGTGGTGAATGCTTGACATGCTAGCGCTCCTCTTCAGTGTGTGTGGTGGTGGCTGGTTTATCCTGTGTGCCTTGATTACTCAATGCACCACAGATGTGCAGCCTCACTCAGCCTAATCAGCCTGAGTCGGGCCAGGCGAGGCTGCTTAAACCAGCCATCAACCACACACACTCCACACTGATATCCTAGATTTAAAAAAAATCCTCTGGTCAAAGGCTTCAAAAAGCCTTCAATTATTTTAATACATTCTCTTCTGAATATGGTATTCTCTTTCTATTTTTTCATTTGTCATTTATTTTACTTTAGTGTTTTTTTGTTTTTTTACGTTCTATATATAAGGATCATGTATGTTGAATAGATACATGTTAAATAGATACAATTATATAGATTCAATGATACAATTCAACTATTCTATACATTTTCAACTTGGTTGGTTAAAAATAATAAAACAGCAATTAATTTCAGTAAAATATCGATATTTGCCACATTTGTGTTTCACATTTACACCATATGTGTTTCTACTTTGTTATATGCGTAAGGTTTCCCTCTTCTGAAACTCAAAATAAATGGCTATTTTTCCATCCGTACCATGACTTTTAAATAGGTTTAAAACAAAATCCCCCGGGCAAGTTATCAATGGGGGTTGAATCAAAATGTTCTTTTTTCTGAATCTGAGCGCAAACCTAATATTACGTACAGCTTATAACTGGAGTCCTCATTCCTCATTCAGCTGTGTGGATATGAGCGAGATGGAGCTCTGCTGGGCTGCCGGATCTCCGAAAACACAGCACCAAGCCCTGAGGAGTGCCATTTATCTTCGCTTCGTATTTGACACTGCAACGCTAGGCGGAAAAGCCCCCCCACGTTATTATTTGAAAACTATTTTATTCATACATAAGCAAACATTCACACCCCCACCGACTCCCTCTTACTCTCAGTCTCTTGTCTTTCGCTGTCTCCCCTCCACACTAAAGCCCTCATCTCCACACAGCTTCACCGACCCTAACCCTAAAGCCCTCGTGTTCGCCTACCTATAACTCATGGATGAGATGATGACATGCCTCAGAGATCACACCTGCTTCTGTCATTTTCAAATGATTCATACCCCCCAGCTAATTGTACTCAATGATAGTGGTTGTTGTGGTGGTCGTGATGCCATTTTACTGAATCTACAGCTCTCATCTCCCGAAAATAATTTAGTGGGGATTTATACACACACACACACACACACACACACACATATGTGTGTGTGTGTGTGTGTGTGTGTGTATGTGTGTGTGTGTGTGTATAAAGGGGGGGGGGGGGGGGGGTTCCAGAGCTGCAGAAAGGACTGGGGTGTTATGTCATAATGCAGTGATTTAGCCTCGCTTGCCATATAGTGGGAAGGGAAGGGAACCTATTGTGAATCAATTCATGTGGACCACTGTAAGCCGGGCCACAAAGGGAGGCATTGGTTGTGTTGTGAATCATGCCAGCCATTCATGTTAGAGTGTCAATGGCTCTGCGTTGAGTACAATGGTTTCTGACAGCAGCCACTGAAAAACTGAAAGAGAGAATTGAGAATTGAATAGGAAAACCTAGAGAGAGGGTAAAGAGCTGTGTGTGTGTGTGTGTGTGTGTGTGTGTGTGTGTGTGAGAGGAAGAGAGGGTAAAGAGAGGTGTGTGTGTGTGTGTGTGTGTGTGTGTATGTGTTTGTGTGTGAGAGAAAGTGCATGCCTATTATTTGTGTGATCTGTTTCCCTGCTGTGCTCTGCTACTCAGGTTGGTACAATACTGTTCTATTTTGACGGTCCCGAAGGAAAAAATGGCTGGACGTAAGAGGGTTGAATAAAAACATGCCGCAAACCCGGACATAGTCTATTAAAGCACACATAAATTCTCAGTAACTCAGACATAGCCTTGGAAAATGCACATAAAGTCTGACATGACCAGCTGAAGTATAGATACATGTGACCTGTAACATAGACATAGTAAAGTACAGAGTTCCACCAATGGTTAATAGTTTGACTTGCATTCCTCTCTCTGTGTAAATGTCAACTTTTACTTTAGGAGCACTTTGGGAGCTGAAAGAGGCAGCGTGTTAAATATTTTATGTGTGTGGGTTAATCCATTTACAAAGCTATGGATTAGCGTTGCCCTCTTGTGATTTAAAGTAAAAACTGCAGGCTATAAATAAAATATGTATCTAGTACAGAAGGAACTGAAAGAGTTCACAGTTGTTAACAACTTTTTTCCCCTTGTTTTCTTGTTTCAGTACTTGTGAGTTTCCAATGACACAGCTGAAAAAAGGCTAATTAGTTTTCACTTGATTATTCTGGAAGTAAAGTAAAGTACTGTACTTTCCCCTGTGGATGATTTGGCATACGCCCCTGGGGGGTAAATAATCAATACAATCAAGCAGCCATTATATCAGCATGTTAAGCTGAATTATGTCACTCTTTGTGTTAAACTGAGGTGTACAGACACCCTATAGCACTCACACATCTCTCTCTCTCCCCCTGTACCTCTCTCACTCTCTCTCCCTTGTCTCCTTTACTCCCCCTCACTGTTTTCTCACACCTCTCTCTCTCTCTGTGTCTCTCTCTCTCGCTCTCTTTGTGTCTCTCTCTCTCTCTCTCATACATTGAACTTTCCATTCCACCACTACTTTTCTGTTCTACTTTTCCTCCCATTCTGTGTCTCCTTGATGGTTATCACACAGCTGGATCTGGATCAGG
>OOFB01005615.1:26855-40605 GCA_900323305.1 Trachyrincus murrayi
AGTGCCCCCCCCCCCCCCCCCCTGTTATGTTGAAATTCCCATGCTACAGCATGGCACATGAATATGTATTGGCCGCTCAGTCTTGTGACTCTGGGGTGTGTAATGCTTGTAACACTCCTCCAGCTGATGGAATCATGACTGCAGCTAAGTGGATTTGAATCTGTATGCATATGAAGGAGACGGTGAAGGACACGCGACCAGATAGAATCTCATTTCCTGCCGGCCCTGTCAATCTCCCGTCAAGCAAGCAAGGGAATGCAGGGAAACCCGGGCCCGGGAACACCGTGGAGTCGCACCGCTGATTAGTGCTTCACCTTTTGGGGGCCTTTCGACAGCTTGATCAGAATGACCTTAACCTTTCTCTGCTGCTCTTCCAAGGACAACACGCGTATTTACCGGGGAAAGAAAATAATAATAGAAAAGAGAGCAATGCCCCTTCCTCACTCCCTCTGCAAGTGATATTTCCCTACTGATGTCTTTGTGGATGGTACAGATGGTGCTAAAAAGGCACATTTATGTGCAGGTGTCTGGTAATGCAACTTGTTGAAGGATGTGTATTAAAAGCGAAACCATTACATTCGCTGTCCTGAAATTGGTGAGATATGGTATTTCCAATGCATTGGATTTATGTAACACCACGGAACCATAGCGGCTGGCCTGCCAGCGCTCCATGAAACATTTCATTATGTCTATCAAACCAGCTTGGTCACTGCACTCATGCAGTGTCTGTGTGTGTGTGTGTGTGTGTGTGTGTGTGTGTGTCTGTCTGTCTGTGTGCGCACACACACACACACACACACACACACACATGTACACACGTGTGCACAGGTCTAATTCAGCAAATACACATTTGGACCGATCAAAAACCTTTTCCACCCTGCATCAAAAGATAACCAGTCAACCACGCAGCCAGCCAGTCATCCAGCCAGCCAGCTCGCCATGCAGCAGGCGTGGGGGCAGAGAGGCGAGCGAGGCAGACAGTGAAGCTGTCTACCCGGACCTAGACAGTTCCTGTGGGGGGAGGGGGAGCACGCATGCCTGTGTGCGTGTCTGCCACTCTGTCAACCTTCCATCTTCTTCAAAGGGCCATAGAGTCATATACAGGGGAAATAAATAGCCCGACTCCTGGGATATCTCGGAACTAGCTTATTTACTGGAACATGTCTTTCCGCTCTTCCGATGAGGGCGGCTACAGACCATGCCGCAGCGCCTCATATGTCCATGTGAAAGGTAGATGAATACACGCCAGGGTGTCTTGATAATGAATCAAATCACTACACGTCACTGCCATTCGAATGAAGGTCTTTATGCTGTTCTTTTCTTGACTGTGTTCATCATTGATTATTGCAGCATTTTCAAAGCGATGAATCTCTTTGACCGAAGCTCAGGGACGTCTGAATATGCATGCATATGCACATGCATATCCTATCCAATTTATTCTTGAGCACACATTTCCAGTTTTTATGGTCAGACAAGAGGTCTATAGGTACAGCAGCTATAGCCTTCTCCTGTTCCAGTTCAGGTTTCCCATTATGGCTTATAGGAACCAAGGCCTCGTCGAAACCCTACCGCTTTATGCAACAACACATCTTTTGAGTCAAGGTCCTCTTCTTTGCTGTTAGTCATTGACTATAGCTTTCTACATAACGAAGGGTGCAGACTCAGTGCTAGTATAATCACAGCCATGATGCATCTATTGCTTTTTAATTGATGACCTCGGGTGAGTTGGTAAAAGTGTTTGCTTGTTAGGTCTTTATTTCTCCCTTTGGGTTTCGAGGTGTTTTCTGATTGTTCATAGTACTGTAGTGATGGCTACCATCAAGGTCAAGTTATGCATTTGTAAAAAAAGAACCCTTGAGGAAAAGCATAAGGGAGATCTCTCTGTTCAGGCATGGCTAGGGCTGGAAGTGCCGAAATCATAAATCGTTTTCTTTATTTCCTCACAGATGGTTGTAAATTACTTCATATAACGGTTTGGACATTCTGCACATGCGTTTTGTTAGTTTCAATTAATCGGTGTACCGAAACTAAAATGAAACTTATCTTGTGTAAACTCTAAAGAGTAGTTGTGGAGCTATTTGGAGATATTTAGATAGCGTTTGATGTGTCAAGTCACATTTTGTTGAACTCCCACAATTTCAAACAAATATATTTGAATTCCACAAGCTCTCTGTACTTCCCCGCTGGTGAGTAGGCCTATGTTGTATAATCCACGGTGCCACAGAGAGAGTACTACTGTAGTCTGAATAACGGGGGGAAAGGTCACGCAGGGGTCACGACACTGCGAACAAAATGAGTTTCACCGTGCTCGTCTCTATTCCCGAGCTGCTCATTTGCCAGGTATTTTTACCATATAAGGAATGTGTCTTGGCATGTTGCCTTTGTGTTCACACAAACATGGAGGGAATAAACAGAAAGTATTAATTACTGGCACAGTCTTGCCTCTGCCAATAATTAATAATAGCACTGCCAATAATTATGCCAATAAGTATGTTAGCCAAATTATCATTATCATCACGTTTATTTGAAAAACGTTAGTTGTCTTGGTCAAATGCGGCCCTCTTTGTAACTAGCCGTCATCACGTGCGTCTGTCTGAACAATGTTTCTGATGAACGATGTGTGGAATGGCTATCAGAAGAGCTATGAGAAATGGATATGCTGGTGTTTACAGGTTACTCTCAGGCATAGGCGCAGTTTGAACTAAAAACACAACAGACGCTTCGTTTACGCGAAAAATTAATAATCAGGGGTACCTGCAGGTGCATTTTCATATCCCGATGAAAAATAATCACTTATGAAATAATTGAATAATTATGAAAATAATCAGTCACACAATTAGTTTACCCTTTGTATTTGTTATTATTATAGAACAAGGCATTTCAATACATTATTAGTTCTGTGTTATTATAAAAAATTAAGATTTTCAAATCCCCACATGCATTTTTGGCCACGGCCACTAGGGGGTTCCGTGAGCCCCCTGAACCAACGCAGACTGCGCCTCTCGGGAGTTCTTCTGTGTGCATGCAGCCTCAGACCTTGGTGTGTTCTGTTTATTCATCAAGAATGAGTTGTTTCTCTGTACTGGTGTTAATGGGTTGAATTGAATACAAAAATGGTTACAGAGTTCACTACTTGACTTAAGGCAATCTCCCCCCCAGCCCCCCTACCGTCCCTGCTCTCCCGGCTCACCCTAATGGCTGACAATTATTATTGCATGTATCCAAGATAATGCAGCGCTGCATATGAGCATCTGTGCAGGGAAGTGGATTTGTAATTGGATCAGTGAACGATTCTTGGAAATGAGCATTTAAATATGTGACTTTACAGCTCCCTCTGTTAGTGAAATCACACAACCAATCTCTCTCTCTCTCTCTCTCAGCCCCTCGGTCTACCTCTCCACACACACATGCACGTACATAGAAGAAACGTTGCTTTGGTTTCTTGGTTCACTAGTCATTTGCCAAAATAATTAGGCGAGAAGCAGATGGCGTTGTATCGAATATAATAATTACACATGACTGCGTGATCGGGGGAAAAAACGGAGAGGCCGGCTGACAGAAGGACGTTGTATATCCCTATTATAACGAAACAACACTGATTCTAATGAGACTCATTAGGTTGTATTACCAATCATCTGCCCACCCCATTCTACGCCGTCCTTGATCGCCACGGCAACGCCCGGGATGTGTTGTTCTGGTTGACAGATGGATATATAAAGTGGAAGATGAGCTCAATGTGGTGATTCTCTCGTTTACGCTGTGTTTACGATATCCATGACCTGGCCTGGGGTTTTGCAGTTAAGTGGATTGGCACCATGGATAGATTGGAACTTACTTTACTGCTCTCTTAATAGCTGCTGTTTTTCTTTCTTTCAAAATATTAAACTCTATAAAAAATAGCCATGAGGATTTAAACTTTGAATGTTTGCGAACGGTGACCTTCGTGGCACATGTACATATGTTTTGCTGCAAAGTACCTTGTTGATGGAAGGTGACATCATGGCTGGTTATCATGTTAGGGTTTTGATTTCAAAACGGCCTGTTAGCCCCAGTATCTTGAGTTGCATTTACATCCCCCACGTTACCATTAGAGGACATCTGAATACAATGTGCAGTGATTAAAAGTTTTCCTGTATACATATCTTGTGAAATGACTACCCTTTTTTTGTGTTATTCTCTGGAGACCGATTAAGACCAACATCTTTGATATTGGCCTGGTATGGCAGCAAGCCGCTGTGGACCAGCTTGACTGCATTGGGGGCAACTGTGCTCATCAAAGAATGTGAACCAAAAGGAGTCTAGGAGTTGTTGGGTTTGGAGGCCGTTGAGATGGTCTAAAGCAGCAGAGTGTGGAGACGGCCGGGTTTATCTGAAATCTGTAATTCCCCTGAGAGGCAGTTGCAGGAGCTCAAACGTGGGAATGCTAGTTATTTTACTGTAAACACTCATGCCTAACTATCTGCTAATCTGACCATCACATGTGTCTCTAGAGACCCTGGCTTATTTGCATAAGACACAATTATGTACAATGCAAAGATTTTAACACTTGTAATGTATTTTTGTATACCATTCATTTAATATGGTAATGCACAGAACAAAATATAATAATAATATAGTATGATTATAATTTTGTTTCAAACAAGTTAATTGAGTCAGTAGACGGGTAAATGTGATAATTAACAAATGGTCTAATTATATAGTAATTGTACACAATGGTTTTACATAACTACTGCACACAGCACAACTTCAGAGACACCACAAAGCAATAATTTAAAAGGCCTTATCTTTTTTTCTAAGAGAGTATCATTGCATGCAATTATTCTGTCAGCATTATTCAAATATTTCATCTTGGGAACCAGAGGAATCTGCGAGCACATGTTTTATTTGCTCTAGGATATATATGGCCCCCCTCCGGTTCCCAGTCGGGCCAATCACAACCGTTTATCTAATATGGGCCGGGTTTGATGTGATGACATCGTAAACAACCAAGATGGCTGCCGCTGATGTGGAACGGTCTGTTGAATCCGCTATTGTGACAGTATTAAACGAACTGGATGGTATATTTACTCGAAAAGAAGAACAAACAACTGCACTTAAAGCTTTTGTTGATAAGAAAGATGTGTTTGCCGTACTTCCGACAGGATTTGGTAAAAGTTGAATTTACCCACGTGCTACGTCACACGTTTCGTTGCTCTGATTGGTCGTTGGTCTATCCAATTGCGTCCAGAGGCATTTAGGTCTGCGCCCGTTGATAACGCCCCTTGGAAGTCAAAAATGAATGGAGAGGTTCCAGACTAATAGCATTTGCTAATTGGTCTAGCGATGACAGGCTAACAATAATTCACTGGGTGGATTTTCTCCAGATTGTAAGAAGGATGTATGTCTATATACATGTGTATCGTCCCAACCCCTAGTCTGTTTTTCTCCCCCGCTGTGTACGAGAATGAACTATTAGGAAAGAAAATCTTGTTAAAATCTTGATTATGTGTGAAGTAATTGAAACCAGACACTGCAATATGAGCAACACCAATTATTGAATTAAAGAGTTTAATTATGTTTTTATTTTATGGGTTTGTCTTTTCACCCGGGTTACACATGTATAAGATATCATCTCCCAAGACGATTTGAAGCGCAGAAATGTATTTTCCAGTAGATGATCCAACTGTTTATTGAACACCTTTACTGGTTTACCTGTGTGTTTAAACATGCGTCGCTTTGTTTGTGAAAATTACTTTCCTCTTTGAGGACAATAAATGACTATTATATATATATAAGAATAGCTTGCCTGATTAAGTGAGTGCCTGGATCTCGCGTGATCAATCTCCGCGCATATTTAGCTCAACTGATTTTGAATACGCTGCTGGTCTGTTTGAAGCCGTTCCAAAGTCTAGTAGCTTTACATCATCCGATTGTATCCGATTGGAGTGCTCCATAAAAAGGCGTCGTTCGTGTCGTCCTCGCTGTTATCATGTCTTCTGTTCCAACAGCAACAAACACACTGAGTAAAAGGATGCCTGCCAACGCAAGCGGTGTCGTGCCGCTGCCATGATGATGAAAATGAATGGCTGCGCTTTACTCTTTTCTATGTTTTATATGTAACGATTACAAACAATGTGTTTGTTTTTGACCAAGCGTTAGGATAAAATACACTTTCTATTTCAACGCTCCGTAATACGACGGTTGTAATTGCCGTTTTTGTTGCCATGGGGACTAATATAACACGCGGACGGATGAAGGTGACATGTTTGCGTTGCCCTTGTTTTCCCAGAGTTGCGGAGCAGCGCGTGTGGAAACCCAGGTGTCCCGCCCAAGGGCATCCTGAACGGCACGCGGTTCAACGTCGGCGACAAGATCCGCTACCGCTGTGTCACCGGCTACGTCCTGGACGGACACTCGCTGCTCACCTGCGTCACCAACTCGGCGGGGGTCTCTGTCTGGGACTTTCCGGTCCCCATCTGCAGAGGTACAGCTGCGCCTAATGTCTCCCATCATGCATCACGGCGGCTGCCCTGTACTCGAACACACAGAAGCCGGTCAATGTGTTTCACGTCGCCTACTTCATTTAGAAATGTCCATTGGCTCTCTTGCGGAAGATGCTTAAACTGAAATATTTTCAATATTATGTCCATTTGGTGTCTGCCAGCTGGATGTTAATGCCCACATAATAATAATAATAATGATAATAATAATAATAACACGCAGGAAAGTAATTCAGTGGTGTATTCTACAGTACTATGTTTTCCATTTACAACACTTAAAGGCAAATTGCTTCCATCTGCCCTGAAGTGTGCTAAGCGAGGGTGTGTCACGCGTCGAACACCATTAATAGAAACAACAGACGGGGGGGTGGTCCGGCATCGGCTCTCAAAACGTTTGCCCTTCACAAGTTTGTATGTGCATCTGTTGAACCCACTGTAGGCGGAGTTGGTGCAAATAATGTCACTTGAATATCGTCACACGCAACTAGTTATTGCAACTAGTCATTTGTAATCAAATGATAAAAAATCGCCCATTGTATCGCCCATTGTACGTTCAGTGTTTGGTTTAGTGTTCAGTGTTTAGTTTGGTGTTTGGTGTTTAGTGCCCTCCCATGCTCGTCCTCGAATACAGCTATCTAGCAAATGTACCAAGGTTGAATTAAAACACTCCACACCGCAGTTCCGACTCTGCTGCTCTGATTCCAGTAGGGCTCTGGTGCCCTTATTGCAGTAGGGCTCTGGTGCTCTGATTCCAGTAGGGCTCTGCTGCTCTGATTCCAGTAGGGCTCTGGTGCTCTGATTCCAGTAGGGCTCTGGTGCTCTGATTTTAGTAGGGCTCTGGTGCTCTGATTCCAGTAGGGCTCTGCTGCTCTGATTCCAGTAGGGCTCTGGTGCTCTGATTCCAGTAGGGCTCTGGTGCTCTGATTTTAGTAGGGCTCTGGTGCTCTGATTCCAGTAGGGCTCTGCTGCTCTTATTGCAGTAGGGCTCTGCTGCTCTTATTGCAAACCGAATCGTTTTGGCATTAATGTTAGCGCAAATACAGTTTTCAGTCTGCAATTTGCAGCCATCTCACCGTCTGGGTTTCATAATACTGTTGCTTCTGTTCTACACAATCAAATATGTACTTTCTATTATTAAAGGGGAGCTTCGCTAGCTTTGTATAATTTCAATGTGGGTAGTATATGCAAATGAACAATGTTTACCTTTCCTCCGTGTTGCCTGCACCCAGATCTCCCCGCTATTTCTGTCGGCCGGATGACGCGTTCCGTTATCTGATGACCAACTCCGCAGGATTTTGCATCCACACTGAGCTGCACCCCAGAGACACAGAGAGCATCGGCAACAACTGCAGGCATTTTTCACACTATATCCCTAATGAGGATAGATAGAGATAAGGTTGAAAATCGGCGAAGTTATCCTTGAAGCTATCCCCCAGCTTTTGGTTGCTCATTTTGGGCTCCATCAGATTTTGGGAACGGTGTTTGGGAATGCTCTCTTGGCGCTAGCCAGAAACAGCCTTCCGTCAGAGGCCTCGGTGAGCTGCTGCTGCTGCCCCCTTCACTCCTGTCCTCTCCAAACCCATGGCCTGCTTCTCCGTGCAGCCAGATGGTCCTTTGATCTGCTTTCCCTCAGAGAACCTGCCCATTCTTTTGATAAGCGACTTGCTTTCCAATGAGACACAGGCAGACTCCATACCACTTGCTAAGCCTGTGACCGCGCTGAAGACGGCACGCACTAGATTCACGCACCTCTGGCACTCACTGGGTAACTTTAACCCACTTACCTTTAACCCATCCGTGAGAATATCCAGAAAGCTGGATGAGAGCCACAACCAAGGGGTTGTGGTCCAGCTTTCTGGATATTGTCATGGATGTAAGACGGATGTAACGCTATTAGATTGTGGACCAATAATATATTATAGTTATAGGTTTTCCTACCTCAAAGGCATTTAAGTAGTTCTGTTTATTCATGAATTTTTGGAAGAGATTCACTGAATTTTTCGCACAATAAATAACCATTTACTGAGCCAATGTTTTGACCAATGAGCAATGTCCATCCGCAAATGTTCAATATCCACTGTTTATTAGGGTATGTATAAACAACAACTAAACAAGTATAGAAGACTATATTAGGACTTTGCTTGTTATGGTGTACACATCCTGCTTGGATGCAAGTACCGTCAGATTCGGTTTCAGTCGACTTGTGAGGTCTGGGAACGCAGCGTAAAGTAGGCTAGAGATGGGGAGGAACCAAAAGATACAGTAAAACAAGGGCAGTCAGGGAAAAAGAGACCGAAAGGTTGGGACAAAAGAAAATGAGAGCGAAAGAGATAAAGATATGGATGGATAGAGGGAGAGATGTAGAATCAATTAGAGACGATGGAGATTATTCTTCTCACGAGTAGTTTCCGCGAGCGCTTTCCATCTTATCACTCGTCTCTCGTCTGGACATTCATGAATCTATAGGTAGCGTGACGATGAGCAAGGGTGCTTACGAAACATGGGCATAGGAAGAATATTAAGTAAGGAATAAACCACTATGGTGGTCTATTACGCTTATACCACAGCTACCAACAGTGATTAGATATTATCATCTATAAAGTTATTGGCTTTTTATCAACTTAATCACCTGAAATTAAACTAATATTGGTTTTTCGTGTTGTAAACACCTTGGTACTAATATATAACATCTTGGTGTTTGATAAAAATTACATGGCTAAACACCAGTAGCAAATTGTGATCGAGGCTGGGTTTGTCAGATTTACCACGAGGGATAGGACCACCAAAGTGAGAGATTTTCCTCTCTCACTTTGCTATCACATTGATTGCATTTCCAACATGATCTACACCAGTGATTCTCAACTGGTGGGTCGCGACCCATAAGTGGGTCACACGGGCATTTTGATTTTGAGTGGGTCGCAGTGCATATGCCAAACCATAATCTTTAGAAAGAAGCCCATAAATTAACTAATGTTTCAAAGTGAATTCATGTTTCAATGGCTTACTATTTCATTGAGTTTAGCCCCAATTGTTGCAGCTTTTTGTTCGCTCAATGTTTTTAACATGAAGGCATTGTTGATTACTGCAATATTGGTCAATACACACTTTTTGTTCATGACTAATGATGGTCCTGAGGCTAGACCAGTAGAGAACCACTGCTCTACACTGCATTTATTGTTGTTCAACTAATGGTTCATACTATCTTCTATACCATTATAATAAAATAAAGCCATTCATCATTAAAACTAACAAGCAAAATAAGGATGTGCCCTTTTCTTGAGCAACTTCTATAGGCCACCGTTTCCCTGGCGTGAACTATTTAAAACATGCATTCAACTCGCAAATCCACGGAATCTGAGCCTGTCTGACGCAATATGAATTGTATGTCAGAAATTGTGCCAATGTTCAGATCTCAGATTATGACTTACTGCTATTCATTTTAAAACCTGGCCTAACTGAGTAAATCTAAAGTAGACATATTGCGTACGCGGTGTCGCATTAGTGTGGGGATTATTACAAAAGAAGAAACTTTGCGCCCCGTAACAAATTCTGCATTGATTCCTTCCGTTCTTCTTCAGGGTGAATTTTTCTAAGTCAAAAGACAAGTGTTGTGTATCTGATGAAAGTCAAGGGAGCCTTAATCCCTCCTCAAGTAGCATTACGTGGCTGATGCTAGGGATGCAAATGAGCTGTGCTAATCCTTACCATCATTTTCGCATTTCACATTTTTTTTCCCCCCTCCATCTTTTTCGCTTTTGAAAGAGATGAATGCCATTCTCTTCAAATCAATCGCACACTTTAATGATTCGCTTGGAAACATGTCTTAGACAAACGCTCACCACTGCCTCCTTTTTATTTTTTCTATGAATAAACCGCTTTAGCGCACCCGACCATGGATGCCTCAGCTGATGCCGGCGGAGTGCCGGAGACTGAGTTCATTGAGACCGAGCGCATGTGTCGATGCTATCTGGCGGTGTGGTGTACACCGGGGATGCTAACCTAACGCCAGCCAGACCTATGATTAATTCCTGGCGATGCAGTTGTCTGAACCTCAGACAACAGTGGTGGGTGTGCTGGGTGGAGGGTTATGGTGTTATAGGGGCTTCTGTAAAGAGACTGTATAGAAGCCTGCATGTCTTGGCACTTCTGCAGCATAATAATAATAATAATAATAATAGGCCGTATCCATCTGTCAGGCCCTTCCTCCATGGGCGCCTCTGTTGGCTGCTGCAGAAGGCATCATTATTATTGAGTTACTTAGTGATCTCTTCGTCGTCAATCAGGGTTTTTTGGAAATCCCTTACAACTTCAGAGGAATGCTGGTGCTTAAATGAGGATGATTTTTTTTATTTGTATTTTAATTAATTAATTAATTTGACTTTTATTTTGTAGTGCTGAACTTCGTCAAAATCCACACATTAAAAGCGATTGGTCCATAACTGATAATGTTGGTGCTGAGAGTATCATAATGAATTTAAATGTCTTGGTACAATATAGAAATGCAAATAAATGGTTTTGTTGTAATAGCCCAACGAATACATACAACTATTTTTTTATGTAGTCTTTATATAGTCTTTGCTCCCACTCTTTCACCACAACCTCTTTCCCATTGTATAATTTCAGATTTCAGATACCATATATCATATGATATCATATAATATGGAGCAGACATAGTTCAGAACGGTTGGTAGGGTTAAGACCTACAGTCTGAGCCTTGTTCTTTGCCCGTCTCCAAAAATAGGTTCTTTCTAGCTAGACATTTCTTTGAAGGACACAACTTATTGCGGCCCGGTTATGACAGTCACCAAGTGAACTTTACTAATACTGACAATTGAAATGGTTGTGAGGCACAAGGCCATGAGTTTCTTATCGTCATCTTGCCCCGATAAAGCAGCAATGTTTTTCCCCTGCCGACCAGTATTATATGTCTAGAGAAAGGGTTATTTCCATGTCTTGCACACCATTCTCTAAAAAACAATGCATAAAAAACATAAAATTATGCTGGCGTTGCCTTTTAAATATGCATGCTCTCTGAGGTCTTATAATACGTGACTTAGTGTCTTTTTTCCCCCCATGACTCACAGTTGTTTTTTTATATACAAGATGGCATGTTTGATTTTAGGCTGCAGTTGACCCGGACCAGTTGATGTAATTTAGCCCATAAAACAACGACTTTTAGGGGTTTGCAAGGTAATCATACGATTTCTTTCCAACGGATGTTCTTTATAGTGACTGTTCTCTGCATGCCCTCCATTTGGTTACATTCAGGGAATGTACTTTCTGTGCTTTAATGTGGAAAATTGTCAACATGTCACAACAAGGCACCCTTTTATACATGTTGAAATGATTATATATAATTATAATTGTGAGGTACCGTGTTGTACTAAAACACGCTTGTCTTAAGTTTTAATTGGCTGTAGTTGCCGTTGTCTGCGCTATTGATATTGTATAAGGTGCGTCCGTTAATTACTGAAAACTGAGACTACTTAGTTTCTCTACTAAACCCAACCTGGCCTCTTCATTTGCATTGAGGGGTTTTTATCACATTGTATAGAGGCAGGCAGCCAAGTATACATCTCTTAAACCAATTACGTTGTGTGTCAGAAATCTAGTTGGCCTTATACGTTTTAATTACCAAACTAATTATACAAAAGTGGTGTAGTCAATCAATGCATGCAGATGAATATTTATAAATTCACCTTTGGCACGTCATATACAATATCCCATTTTTAAATTGGTTTAATTTACCTGTTGAATCAAGTTGCAATATGAGATTCATGCTCTGATGATTATGATTATGATTATGATTATTATTATTATTTATGGAGTCGTTTTCTGCTCTGAATATAAATGACCGCTTAACACTTGTGTGTGTGGAGGTCAAAGCACATCAGTGTCACCGCTGTGTCACCGTACACCTGACTATTAGCCGAGGCATTAGTGACACACACCACGGTCACTGTCACCACTGTCACACAGACAGTGGGCGATGTGTGTTTGTGTGTGTGTCAATATCCATATGCTTTATGAATGACGTAATTTGTTATGATTTGATTCACCTCACCGCGTAGACACGACCCTTCCAGAACAAAGGGTGTGGGAAACCGAAAGATGGGGTCATGATGGAGCGCATGAAGACGATGCCTTTTCATCGTCCATACCGGATATTGATAATTAATCTGGCTAGCGCTGTAAGGTCATGTTCGACATCATTAAAGAGTCATTGGGGGACATCTGGACAGAGGACAGGGGCAATGTGGGCTGCAGCATTATTTCACATTATGTCACCTTTGTCCAGAGTGCACTCTTTGGGGAGTGTGAGTTGCAGTTTTCCCAAAAAAGTGTGTGTTACATAAAGCATTCTTTTTTCTTCCTTTTTTTAACATATTATTAATATTTCGTCTTTCATTACAGATTTCCTGTAGTTCATTTTCTCTTCATTCTTATCTCTGTTCATTTGTTCATAATGGTGCATTACTGCTGTTTGTTCTTCATCTCAAACGCTCCCCATTTACTGTCTTCCTCTCCTCATCCCAACGGCCACTCCGGGCACCATACTGGGGCATCGCTATCGACTCTGAAGGTTAACCGTGCGATGCGGCGTCTCCGGTCTCCGAGGCACCTCTCTAATTAGGGACCGTAACCAATTAAAGAACCGTGCCGAGCATTATCTTGCAGGGTCCATTGAAAGGCCTTTGAACACCTCCGGGGGCGCTTGGTGGGTTGGTACTAAGAATTTATAATAACTAATTGTTGTTAGAGGAGATGATTATGAACGTATATACTATTTCGGACGTGTCTTGTGTGTACGAGTGTAATTTCACTTGTGTGCTCCTTGCGTGTCCTTCAAAAGTCGATTGTTCTTTTGCTGTGATTTATATTCCACCCACAACACGTGTTGGCTACACTGTGTCCAGCAGCAGCAGCAGCAGCCGTGCCTCTGCTCCAGGCTCGGATGAGCTGCCCATTACCTCTCATAGTGCGTGTGCCCCTATTAAAAGACAAGGATTGCGCTAACAGGCACGGACACCCACACACACTCCCCTCCCCTCACCTCCCTTTCATCTTCCTTTTGAATTTTGTATATCCACTTCCTCGTTTCCTTGACCAATCGTGTAATTCGGCAAGTTGGCATCTCTGACAGCCCTGAAGTGGGTAGCTGAGCCATCAAAGGTTTTAAATGGGCAGAGCCCCAGTGTCACATATTAGCCTTAAATGATCTCAGCACTGTGAAAGCTCGACTGTCATTTAGATTCTTTGAAAACACAAGC
>OOFB01005615.1:40625-60135 GCA_900323305.1 Trachyrincus murrayi
TGAAAACACAAGCCAACGAGAGGGAGGGAGGGGGGAGGGGGGTGGGGGGGGGGAGATTAAGTATCAGAGAGGGATTGGAAGAAAATGAACTAAAGGTAGATGGGAGGGAGGGAGGGGGAGAGAGAGAGAGAGAGAGAGGGGGGGAGGTCTAATAGAGATGCCTTTGGGCTTGTGTGCATTAGCTTGTTGGCTCTCATGCCATACGCTCATTTGAGGGGAAAAAAATAAACCAACACAATTGAGAAATGCTTCATGCTATTTGTTTATTTCCCACACCGCGACTCACAGAACAAAATGAGAGGTTTGGGGGGTGAAGTCGGCCATTTTCTATCACAACAAATGAAGTCATGTTGTCAGCTACTCATTTATCCGGTTGATGACTATTGTACTTTCTGTCATAATTTTTTTTACCTTTGGGGCTACATTATTTTCATAATCAAGGTTTCTGTTGGTTATTTCATGTATATGTAGTATTTATCGGTTGACATTATTTTGAGTAATCTCTCCAGTTAATTCATGATATAAATGTGACCAAATATGAATCTAAATATGCTTATACCCAGCAGTCCTAGTAAAATAATACAGAACAACGTTTTTAAAATACAGATTTCTTATTACATCATTACTCACATTATTACACATTGACTCGTTTTTTTTCTTGCTCGTTTCATCCTCTCACCTTTAAAGATTGGTATTGCTGGTTATTGCGTACTGGTACTATAATTGACCTCGCTGTTAATCAGTAAGTAGCTCACTCAGGCTCCTCCTTATTTTGTCCTTGTTGACCATGATTGGCTGGGACAACCCAGAACCAGCGTGTCAATCTCGTTCATTCATTCTGACCCGGTTTTTTTCTCCGTCTGTTGATTGACAGCGGAGGACACCTGTGGCGGCACCTTGCGTGGCTCCAGCGGGCTCATCTCCAGCCCCGACTTCCTGGGCGGCGACGACCCCCCAGGAGTCACCACCGTCAGCGGGGGGAGCCCCGGCAGCGGGGACTGTAAGTGGACCATCCTGGCGGACCCGGGAGACACCATCTCGCTGGTGTTCACGGAATTCCAGATGGACGACAAGTCGGATTACCTGGAGGTAGAGGGATCCGAACCGCCCGCCATCTGGTGAGTCGAGTCGCGGGGGGCGAGCGGGGCCCGTTCGCCCGTGCGTGTTTACAAACGGCCACCGGGGGTTGTTTGATGTGCCGAGGTTCGTGGGACCGGATGTTTTTGTGTGTTTGCCTTTTGTGTCCGGGGGATTTGGGAGAGACGCCTGCCGTGTAAGTCATTGGCAAAATGAAAGGAACGACGGACAAACCAAATGCACAGCACATCCAACTGCACAGGTCTGCTTGTGCAGTCTGGGTAATACAGGATTGAGAAGGCCAAGTTTTTAATCACATTTCTCCAGGAAAAGATGTAGCCTATATTCTGTATTATTAAGATTGGTGCAGTGTCTGCTGGATTTATTTTTGTAGGGTATTATGTAAAGGCTTGAGGTAACGACACATTTTAAGTAAGTTGAAGATTAAGCAGGATGAATTATACCAATTATTATACCAAAGAACAGTATTTTTATTCTGCACACATTGTGGTTTGCTAATTTCCAAAGCACTCAGTATGGTGGAATTAAACTAAAAGACACAAACCTCAGTGTCCAATAAATGACAAATGAAGGACTAAAATAAAACTCAGTGTCATTGTTCCTAGTTCCTAGTTCCTAATGCTAACCAGAAACACGCCACAAACTACACTTTTTGTGTCCAGGTTGTCATTCACACAACGGATACTAGATGGTCAATTAGCCCTCCCTGGTCCTGACCTCCTGCACTACATGTGCCACGATTCCTTCTGCTTCTATGTAAATGTTAATTATGCAACATTATAATAGTTATACAATAGTTTTGTTGTATAAGTGTTACAAAAATAAGTTTGAGTTTAGCAGAAGGAATCGCAATTCATCTCACCATTTATGCTTGTCACCAAATTGCGTTCCAGAGTATGGCATTTAGAACATCATGTCACTTCCATTCGAGCAAGAATGAGTTGTTCTGCGCCAAACAAGCGATTCTTCCTGCTCTGATTGTTGTGTTTGTATTTTGGCTAGACGTCAGTCTAATAAAACCGTGTAATGTTTTGTAATGAGTAGTTAAACATCTGTAATGGCGCTTGATGAACAGAATAGTTACACGAATAATAATTTATAAGCCCCTACAAAGTGTTGCCGTTCAGTAATGGTGTAAATCTACTTAGAAATCTAACGAGACACTGGGTTTTATGGTTTTCTATTTGGCTCGATGTAAAAGTCAGTCCCCTGTGAAGCACGGGACCGACGAAATGCGAAATGGGCTTGACCCGTCGACCTTGAGGCGCTGGCGATCAGCCGTTGCCTCTAGGTTTATGTGATCCTGCCAGGGATTCATTAGACCCCATTCAAAGAAGCACTAATCAATCACTTAGCTATGTTTTGTCCCTTCGGAGTTGCCGTCGGGGAGTCTGATAGACAGTGTTGGGTACCAGGAGTTGGAAACTGTCAGACAGAAGGCTTGAGATGCAAAAGAGTCAGAAGGGGGAGGCAGCACGCGTGGCGATGACTGCCAAGTGTGTTGCCCGGGTTGAGAAGCGAGTGACAGGGAAGTGTTGCGGGAAGATGTTGTGTTATGACAGGCCCGCAGGTAAACATCTTGGCTTAAAAATATCTTCAAAATGAATTTGTTCACTGTCCGGTGGTGTGCGTCTTATTAAGCCCACGGGTTGGGTAACTTTAAGCTGAATGGATGATCTGTTGACTACGAGAGATATCCTGGATGATTTGTTGCCTCGGTGTCATTGTTGCGGAAAGATGTGTGTTTACAATAGAATGTAGACATAAAACAACGAGAGGGGATCCATCAGGGGTGATATATCTGGCTTCTTAACCATCATGGGACACCATGGGATGCCACTGAATTTCCCATTTTGCAGGCTATAGAGTTCTCATTTTAATATGCATGGGCCACTTGGGACCAACTAAGTCTGGTAAAACACAAGCCGCTGTCTGGTAAATAAAGAGACAAGGAAACAAATTAAACTAATATAAGCAAGGCTCGCACCACACCACCCTCTGCCTGTAAAGTAGCTCTTTCTCCCACCCTCTTTATGAGCATTTCTGATTGTGTCCAAGGCCATTGTACAGCTTTTCAGACATCCCGACGTATTACACATGAGACACATCAAGCCATCACTTTACCCCCTGAGTTTTAGAGCTGCATTACAATGATTGACAGCCAGGGGACCTTTGAGTCAATCAGACTCAACATCTGCTTTTAGCATTTAAACTTTTTTTGTTATTGCAAATCTCGCTTTGATTTCCTCTACTTTTGTTGTCATTTTATTATTGCATGTAAAAAGAGGAATTAGTAATTGTTTGAAATTAGACTCTGGGAATGATCCTAGATTCATATATATCTAAAAGAAATCTGACTGGATACGAGTTGGAACGTCACTGGAACCAGTTGCAGTCAGACTGCAAGGGATCCTTTAAGTAAATAACCGTACCGGTCTGGTGATCAAACCACCATCTCTCCTGGCTTCACTAAAACATCCATTACCAGGATCATTTGTCAAAATTACTTGTACCGATTCTGTTGAAGAGTATTTAGCGTGACCGCGCTCTCGTTACAAATGTAAACAATAGCAATAGCACTTTGGTCTTTTGGAATCAATGCACGTCATGTTAATACAGAGTTTGTGGACAACAAAACAATGAATCATCATTTACAAGTACTTTACACAACGACTTATCATGAAGACCCAAGTGCTACAGATATTGTTATGTTTGCTAAATGCTCTTCGGCAGAATCCATACAACTAAGTAATTTTAACAAATGTTTTTTTATTGCCTAACAAATCAGTGAACACGTCCATAAACTACGATTCATAAGCTTGACCTAAGACTCAACCTGCAATTTAGATTGCCCTTCATGATGGATTTGAGAAATGACGATTGAAACAAAGCATGGCATCGTTGTAGTTCATTTATAATGTGAAGATGAACATATTTGTGATTCTTCTCTGTCTCTTGTCTCTAGTCTGTTTTGCTCCATTCTGTTTTGATTTTTGGCTATTCAACGGAGAACTATAATTTATCCTTTAGGCTTATAGTTCTTATTCAGGCCTACCTCTGTAGCACATAACCATAAGATAAGATAGAATTTGCACTTTGTACTATTACGCATTATGCATTGACTGGTTTGTATTCATGCTAACGTTATGATGCAAAGTATTGATACAAATCTAAAAATAATCTAAAATAAATTGGCTATTACTGTATATATGCCTAGTCATTCTTACTCATTACTTCTAATTGTGATGTCAAGGACTACAACTCAAAACTTCTTCTCAAATCAAATTCCTAGAAGTTAAAATGAATTGTCCAATTAGCCAGTATGGCTAAGAGCAACCAAATTATTGCCAATTGTATTTATGTCAAGGGACGCCACTTGACACTAATTTGAGCCAATCAGAATCTGACAACACAATAACACATCGCTCTCCCAGGGGTTTGAGTTGTGATCGGTGCCGTTGGCCTTGAGCGTTTGCCCATTTGTTAAATTCATCAATTAGAATCAATTACTGCAGTCTCTGCCATCGTTCAAGACAGACTTTTAAAACAAATTAGCCTTCTTGAAATGTGTGCACATTTGTTTTCTACCCCCGATGTTATCTACTTAACGTGTCTAATTAAACTGTTGTTATTCTCGCTTTGTTTTTTGTTTTGTCACATCTTACCAATTAAGAGCCGATTCCCACCCATAACGTTAAGGTTTTTCTGCTACGCCTGCCTTGTTTCTACATGTTTTTGTGTGCACCAGTTCACTTCATGTGAAACCATTGTGGGAGTCATTAGTAAACTGTTATAGTATTATAGCAAATCTTACAAGCCTGGCCACCCCGAAATTCTTCTAAAATCTGAATTGATAAAGGTCATCCGCCTAATCCAGTTAAATTCTGAATTGCAGCATCAGACGTAGAGAAGGGGTGGGGGTTGGGGGTTTTAACATGTGGATGAAGCCAGGCACAAAGCACGTGTGCCAGGAAGTAATCACTGAGAAGCAATATTGCATATCTATCTACGAGGCAACAAATAGACCGGCGGAGTGAGTCTGCTGCACAGATCGAAAGGAATTTCATTGTGTGAGGAGTCCCATTTTTCCAATTGGACTTGACATGACCCATCTTTTGTCCTGGTGGAATGAGAAAAACAGCAGAGAAACTTTCTGCAAAAAACACTCCCTCCGTGTTATCTTTGTCAGGAGGCTAGACAGCCCAATGGCCATGAGTAATTCATTAGCTTTTTGGCCAGTAGTTCTGTTACAGAGACAAAAGCAGGGAAGCCATTGTTTGGCTCTGGAAACGACTCGACTTTTATGTTAATGTAAAGGTGAGCATACGGATAAACCCAGGGCAATAATACTGTTACAGGAGAACACATGGCTCATCTTACTGTCCATCGGTGAACACAGCTTCACCCGCTATGATAACCAGTCATGTGGGTTGTCAACTGCAGAACATACGTACAGCTGCAGCCAGGACCACAGGACTCGGTAGCTGTTGGTGGCATTGTAACTCTTTATGGAAGGACTTTTTGGTACTACTTTTTTTTTTAATACAAGAAACTACATCATCTATTCAAAATGTTATCGTCGGCATAAAACACATTCTCATTGAGTAATACCCGGTGTAATGCAACGGAATGAGGCACTTGTAAAATGTCTCTCTGACCTTTGATTCGCTGTTCGTGACGCGTAGTGTTTAGACGTGCCTCTGCCGGTCTTAAATACGTAGCGTCCCCGCTTCACTGCCTACAGGGCACTAGGCAACATCTCAGGCAGGGACTTTTATGGCCCCCATCCATTTTTCTTAAGACGTACGGCCGAAACCTTGTAATAACTCGCAGCTTCCACGGCAGGAACATGCAGACGTTTGCTTATAAATAGTGTTGTTTGTTACTTTTTTTTTCTGGTCATGAGGAAAAGGTCAAATTTGTAACTTTGCTTCTGGGAACCATCATTGTCCCTTGTGATGGATGGTTTCGTAATTTAAAATGAGAAGCGATCCAGTTTTCTAATAGGAAATATGGTGCGTGGCCGTCTATTTTGTTAGAAAGCATATTCTTTTTTTCCTAATTATCTCCTGTAAAGAAAGTGATTGACTCGAGCAATTTCTACGTTTTTTTTCATTTAAATTTCATTTTTCTTTTAATGGTGAGTAGAGCATTCGATTTTTTGGTGTATACAACCCCTTCACTTCACACACACCCCTCTCCTTCTCTTTCTTAACGTAAAAAACAAAACACCTTAAATACCCCAGTTTCCACCTATTCCATGACAGAGACACACACAAACACCTCAGCAAATGGTGCTTGAAGCACTGCATCGAGTTAGTTTGTGCTCACAGTTCCCTCTGCGTCTTGTTTAGTTTTTTTTTCTTTTTCTGCTCGTCTCAAGTTGTGGTTTAATGGCCACAGTGTGCACAGTGTGCTATTGACTGGTAAGGAAGAGCTAGGTGCACGCTGGGAGATAGAAGCGAGGCCTGCTTAGCCAGACAAATGACAAGGCTCCTGGCAGCCTTGAAGCAGCCTTGATTAGACGAGGCTCCCTGATGCCCGCAGTAGTACAGTACTTCTGCCGATTTCTCTGTTTTTAAACAATACAGCCGTATGTCTGAGAACACAGCACAAACGTGCAGGTAGTCGGTGAGAGGAAAGATAGGAATAGGATGCAGGAAAAGCACGCCCACACACCTCTACGTATCCCTCATCTCTCTACCATTTGTTATAACCTACAGACACTTCAGATGCACGCCCGGGCACATGCATTGCACACACACGCACACGCACACACACACACACACACACACACACACACACACACACACAAAGAAAAGAAAAGAAAACTCAAAGCCATGAAGAGTCCGGGTAAGGAAGGAGTTGTTTCAAAGTTTCAGGGCCAAACTATTTTCTATTGTCTATTGTGTGCCGGTCTCTCCCCCGACAGAGAATAAGAAAAGCCTTTTCACAGAAGTATTTCTACAGTCTTCCGGTGCCTTCTCCACATGATGGCCGTGAGATGAAATGTGGCAAAATGCAAGCGCACCGTGGAGACGCACTAGCCTTGATAATCGCACATCCACAAAGCAAGATTTGAAAATGCATCACATTATAATAGTTAAATACAAATTAGAAATACATTCAACCCTCATTACTCATTTAAGATTGGGTACCAGTTGCGTGTCATAAATGTGCACTTGTACAAATACATTGTGAATGCTGTTAGATTCATACATACTTTTATTTATATTTTTTGTATTAATTGTTCATATTTTCTAATACATATGAACGTGTCCGATACAACAAGGAATAGAATCGTGGTTGTTAAATCAATCTTAGTGTCTGTTAAATCAGACACTAAGCCTGGGTCAAGTCTCCCTGGCCTCATTCAGCCGGTTGTGTGACAAGTAATTATATTGCTCATTACAAGTCTGCCATGTTTATAGTGTTGAAAAGCGAAACAAAAAAATATTCACGCTTGTATTTTAATTTGTAAATGAAAACGATTTATTTCCACTACAGGTGATTTGCCCAGTAGGGATGCATCAATACTGGTATAATGTAGAGCGACTGGAAATCAGGCTAAAATGTAATATTGTTATGTGTGAAAATCTAAACAAAATGACTGGATAGGTCTACAAAGAAACCATATCAACCAGGAATTAAAGGTATTTTATTGGCCATAAATAGTCATGTGTAAATACCGAGGTTATATGCATACATTTGAGCTATTTTGGCATTTGCTAATAGTACATTTCATTTGTTTTGCAGTGTTTTGTTTTGGACCAAGGGTTTGTCTGTCCAGTGTGACCCTTGCTCTAATATGTGTTCTACATCAGTGGCAATGACTTGAGGATCTGTTATCTCCGAAACTGACCTTGTGTGTTTTCCCACTCATGCTTCTCCCATGCTCAGCTCTCTTGTGTTTTTCTACACAGGCTTTCTGGGCCGAATATCCCCACACCCATCATCAGCAACAAAAACTGGCTCCGGCTGCATTTTGTGACAGAGAGCAACCATCGGCACAAGGGCTTCAGGGCTCAGTACCAGGGTAAGACACAAGGGCTTCAGGGCTCAGTACCAGGGTAAGACACAAGGGCTTCAGGGCTCAGTACCAGGGTAAGACACAAGGGCTTCAGGGCTCAGTACCAGGGTAAGGCACAAGGGCTTCAGGGCTCAGTACCAGGGTAAGGCACAAGGGCTTCAGGGCTCAGTACCAGGGTAAGGCACAAGGGCTTCAGGGCTCAGTACCAGGGTAAGACACAAGGTCTTCAGGGCTCAGTACCAGGGTAAGACACACGTCCTTCATCTGTACATCTCCCTCATCAGGGGCCTCCTTCTAAAACACACAACAAAACCTCCCCCACTAATTACCAACCATGTTGTGTTGTCTTTGTCTTTGTCAACTGAATATTAATAAGGTCGAGGGCAGACTCTAAATGAATGCTAGCGCAAGGCCGTCGTTTTTTTCCCCCTTTCTTTAAAAAACATAAATCTCAATAAACCATTAGTGATTCTTCAGACCTTGTAAACGCTGTGCTGTAGATAGCCTACGGCCTTTCGGATTAAAATAAAAAAAATGGTCCTATTGGTCAACTGCTAGCATAGGAGGTGGATGAATGAAAGCAATGCAAGCGTCCAAATTAAATCAGCACCTCGTTTATTGCAGCAGCGACGCGCTATTCATGTACATTAGTCACTTATTTACAATGGAAATCAGAAGAATAAAAAAAAAGTTGGTTCAGTGATGGATAACCCACCAAGAAAAAGGACTGTTGTGCTGGGCGAATAACAAATATTCCTTCCCCCTGACACTACATTGGCACAGTTACAATTCCCGTCGTTTAATATCATGATTTAAAATGGAGTGAAACGCAGTCCGGGCTGGAGGGGATTGTTCTAGAACCAAATAGCTCTCATCTCGCTTGACACTTAAGTCATTGTTTCTGGCTAATGTGCTGAGACCTCACAGTTATGACGGGCTCTTGCATCACCTGGATTTTGTGCAGAATCCTGGCCCACCTGTTGTGTTCAATTACATTAAAGTGTGAGTGTCGTCTTTCTGCTTTTCTTTGAATCTGTGTGGTAATGGCCCCCCCCCCCCCTTTTTTTTACTAAAATCTGCTCTGACACATGCATGTATTATTCAATGTATTGCTTAATACAACAGTATACATATATTTGGTTTAATGAAATCGACAGAAAGGGCCCTAGCTGGGTCACTGCTTTCAGTTGTACATCTCAAGAGCAGTAGTTATGTCTTGTTGTTCATCACAGAGACTGTAATTGTACCTGAGAAATAAGCTGTACCTGTATCTGTGTCTTCTCTTATCTAATACTGTAACTTCTGTTTTTTAATCTAATGGCCTTGCTCTCAACCAGTGAAGAGCTCTGGAGAGCTTAAATCCAGAGGGGTTAAACTATTACCGGGGAAGGACACCAAACTCTCTTTGAGTAAGTCTTTTATTTTCTCTTGTGCAAATGTGTTTCATTGTCTTGTGTTGTCTGGGTCCGTCTGCGGCTGGCGTTCTGGCTTCTTCTGTTTCTTTTTGGCTTTTCCTTTCAGTTGCTGCATTGTTTGCTTGAGGCATTACCGTGACAGTACTGGATTCAGCGGTGCAGTCCCTTTTCATTTCAAACCCCCTCCCCCATCCCCCGTCTGACAGAAATGAGCACATGTGATGTTGATCACGTTGTTAGCCACACACTGCTGGAAAATGATCTCCTACAATCGCTCCTAATAAAGTCCTACAACTGATCAGGGACCCACGTCCTAAATTGACATACATTCACATAATAGACACGCACGCACACACAGTAATAACCAAAGCAGAGGGACTCGACAGATGACTTAGCAAAGGCATACGGAAAGAGCTTCCTAAGCCCTGCCATTAACCCAAGCTGTTGGAAACCCTCATCGACACTTAAGTGGTAATGAGTTGTAATCTTTATTATGACCTTATGTGCCCTCCTGGACCGCGACCCATCTTTTTGCAGGAGACGCAAACAATGCAAAGGCTTGATTTATGAATCAGGCTAAAAGGCTGATCTTGTGGCCATAACAATATTAGAATCCACAACGATTAACTTGAAGGTTTGTGAACGAGAATGAGAGGTCCTCCTTTTGAATATTTACAATTATGTGCGTCCGATGTTTTAATGCACATTAGATTCCTTCTTTATTTGCTACGACGTATTGCAGAAATTATACTGTGTTTTTTTTATTCCTTTACACTGACTTTTATTCATGGCGACGTGTGTACTTTCCAATGTACAGCGTATATTTCACTCCATTCATAAGGCTTTTATCTGGGCTACTCAGACCATTAGTATGTATGGAAAGCCTTGCCAAGTAAATATTGCACCTCCTGCAATGTAGTTGAAGGTTATTTAATCCTCTTTAAGTCCCTTTTGGGCCCAGATAGATTTCTTCTATTTTGTCTAGCGAGGGGAAGAGGCATTGCCTTTACCCTTTTGTTCACTTTGATAAATCTCACACGGGGGAGGAGGGTATGTACGCAACGCTGCCGGCAAGAAACCAAGAGCGCAAACTCCCGGGGAACTTTCCTGCTTCGAGGGGGTTTGAGGTCACAATGCAGTCTGGCCGTGACATGATGCGTACACTCCTGCTTCACAGTCGCCACATCCTTTAGAAAATACGAAACCATACCAACAACGGATACCATTGTATCACGTTGTCGTTAATCTCAGATCCAGCAGTCTCACAATGTTATAGCAGGGGGGAGACGGCACAGAACCTGGGCCGGAAACCGAAGGCGGAAAGGGGCGGGGTTACGCCTTGTTTCCTGTTTGGTTACGGACATATTCTACCTGAGAGAGTGGATGAAGCTTCCAGAAAGGGGATTTTAATAAGTGTATTTTTACAGTGGCCGGTCTAACCGTTGTTGATTTTGAAACCTTTACAGACACTATTTCTAGGAACGTGTCCGGATAGGATGTTTTTTATGTTTTTTATGTCTTCCCACCGGGAAAAGTTTGCTGTTAGCCAATTATGCACTTATTACACATCCCCGCCTCCAGCGACATGATTAGACGAAGCAAGTATGAAGCGAAAGATGTCTTTGTCTTTGTCATGAGAGAATGTACTTTTTCCCTCTAACTCTCTCTCTCTCTCTCTCTCTCTCTCTCTCTCGCTCTCGCTCTCTCGCCCTCTCTCTCTCTTACCTCTGTGACACATCCCCTCCCTGTCTCTCTGTCGTTTCCGCTCCAGTGAATGAGGGTGGAATCAAACAGGTGTCTAATTACTGCCCCGACCCCGGGGAGCCGGACAACGGCAAGCGGGTTGGCGCTGACTTCAGGTGAGTCCGCGTGCGACCGCAGCTCATGTGAGCGGCCTCCGGTGGACCCACCCGTCCACAGAGACATCGTAATCTGACGGCTCGGTTATATATTCCCGCCAATCCTTTTAGATATTATAGCCGGTGAGGGAAAAACACAATTAGTGTATCAAACTAATTAGTGAAACTTAAGAAATTATGCTTTTCTTTTTAGGTAATGTTGTAGGGGGGGGGATTATGTTATTGGGTGTTGTTATTGCGTGCTGTTTCAATATTGAAGTATTAAGTATGCGTTAGATTGCAATAGTTATAATTGTGTGCCAGGTTTCAAAAATCGAATGAACACACATCATTTGAAAAAAATATGTGTACATAAATAATTCTGCAGCAGTTTCTTCCTCGCGAACCAAACGCGTAACACGCTTGAATCATGCATTATTTATATCACCTCAGCAGAGTCAGATGGAGGATTCAGATACCAATTCTCACGCGGCAGCATGTCACTCGAAAGGAGTGAAGGGGCTGCTAGCAGAGGCCTGCATGGCGACACCAGCCTGTGATCTCTCGTGAGGTCAGGCTGCCTTTCATGTCCCGGTCCCCCCGTGGACTCGGCTTGCTCTCGTTTACTCTACAATGCACATCCGCCTCTCTCAACTACGAGTACATTAAAACTATCTTTCTTTCCTTTTTGTCCCTGAGCCTTTCCAGGCACCGCCAGTCAGCCACCATTTAACTGGGTCAGAGGAGATGAAAGCGAATCCGGTTTATTACATTTTTGTTTAATTTCGTTTTTATTCCCGTAGTTACTTATTCAGACGCCGAGGTGTAAATGAATACATTCATGACTTGCCCGTACCAATATACCGTCCAATACGAACCTGCTTAGCAATCTTCACAGTGTGAATAATGCAATAGAAATGGGTTTCTTCTTGTGTGTAGATGTAGATTTTTTGTATTATTATTATTATTATTATTATTTTTAAAACTGAATAGTAATAGGAGACACAAACCTTTACATTTTCAGCATCGGAGCGACGGCTCAGTTCACTTGCAACGAGGACCACGTGCTGCAGGGCTCCAAAAGCATCAGCTGCCAGCGCGTGGCGGAGGTGTTCGCTGCCTGGAGTGACCACAGGCCGGTCTGCAAGGGTGAGAGAGAGAGAGAGAGCGAGAGAGAGAGAGAGAGATAAAAGAGTAAGGGTTGATTAAAGCTGGGCCTCCGGACACGCAGCGTCCTTACTGTGATTGAGGGAGCCACGGCTCCGTTAATTATTCATGGGCGTCTCCAGTGCAGCACTCCATCTAATTTTACTGTTTGAAAGAAAAAGAAAGGAGGAAAAAGTTAAATGAAAGCGTGTTATTTGATTCCGTTCTTAATGCCCTGTGCTCCTTTCAAATGCGATGGATGGTAACGGTGATTATAGACCTCCCGTTAGTGAAGCGGTCACTGCAGCCTTTTACCGTTCTACAGTCCTGTAATGTGGACCGCAAAGGGTATTTAGTTAATGGTAGCAATTTAGGTAATGTCATATCTTTATGAAAATAAAAAAAAAGTGACCCTTTCTCACCTTTGATTTTACAACGTACTGGTAGATTTAAACTTTAGAAATACATAGTTCTTAAGCTGAACATTTCAAACTTATGATTGTAAGCTTATGATGATGTATTTCAAAATACCATGTAGCTGATGTGTAATCGTCTCTGTGTGTGTGTGTGCAGTGAAGACCTGCGGGTCCAACCTCCAGGGGCCCTCGGGGACATTCATGTCCCCCAACTTCCCCATCCAGTATGAGAGCAACTCTCAGTGTGTCTGGATCATCACCACCAGCGACCCCAACAAGGTAAAAACTCATGGGAAATGACACCCACTGTACAATAGGACCCTGAAGGTGCTAAAAATCACCAACAAACACAACATGGGGCCAGCGTGCCATGCGCTGGCAGTTGGTGGCTGTTGTCGGGTGAAGCTTCTTTTTGTCAAACATGTTGAATCGGTGTTGGCCAACTTCGGGCCAAGTCGGGTGTTACCTTAAGACCAGTATATGCCATTTTGTTGTGAAGCGGCACGTACAGATTTGATTGGATTTGATTGGATTGATATCGGACCTGTCTTTGACTACAGACAAAGTTGGGCCCTATAATCTGAAGGGCAGTTGTTGTTTTGAGCATGGGCACAAGCGTGGTGTTCTGTAATACACAGCTACGGTGAAATCCTTGAGACCGCCAAGATGATCCGGCAGCTGCTTTGCTGAAGGGCTTTGGGTCGTGTTGTTGCCATGGTGTTAGTTCTGCTTTACAGAATTTAGGAGCATGGCCTACCCGGGTAATAGCGCAGGATAAATGAAAGCTGGAGGTGTTATTGGCTCTTCTGCCCTGGATCCTGCTGCATCTATCTATATCACGCCATTATCAGATCAATATATTAATCTGCTGTAACTATTATGTTGAGGATCAATATATTAATCTGCTGTAACTATTATGTTGAGGATCAATATATTCATCCGCTGTAAATATTATGTTGAGGATCAATATATTCATCCGCTGTAACTATTATGTTGAGGATCAATATATTCATCCGCTGTAATGGACCATTTGGTCTGTGCTGTCCTTTGCCTGCAACCGACCACCGAACGGTAATAAATGGCGGCATTAAAAACATTTACAGCTGAATACACTCGCCGCACAAGGATGTACATTATTATACGTTATTTACAAGGGCACGGGTTTCATTGCGGTGATGAATTAGGCCAGTTGTAGGAGAAATCCCAGGATAACTTAAGTTACAGAAGGTTAAATGCACCATTTTAGATGCAATGCGTGAGCATATGAGTTCCTCAGAAATGAGCATATAATCAATGTTTTTCTTTTTCTCTCGTCTCTGAATGGCTGAACTACGACCCTATAACTCTCACCTTTGATACATGTCCATGCTTTTGGGAAGGATAGAGGTTAACATAGGTTATGATACAAATGTGTTTCAGCTCACGGTCCCCCGTTGTTTCGCTGCCATCGGGAGTACAACGGCATTGGTGCACAGCGGTGCATAATCACTTTCACTTTCATTATCAACTGACTGCTGCTATTGGCAGCCGCCGGTTGGCCAGAGTCCTCGTCGAGGGGGAAGTGTAACAGAGGGCGGCAACGATTCAATGTGATCACATCGTCCCCAAAGTGAAGAGGTCAAAGCTGTTCACCTCATGCTTATTAGTTGCTCTCCAGCAAAAACGTCTGGCCCCTATCACTCCTATCGGGGTACTATCCAGCCGGCCATGTTCATTGTAGCGTTAGCTTGCTGTTCATAATAACCCACTGGCGCTCATTGAGAACTCAGAATGACAGGCGAATGCCAAACAAAAAATGAAACGGCAAATAAGCAAAGAAAAAAATCCAGACCATTGGTCCGGTATTTTTGTCCAATTAGTGTCATGCTAATCATCCTTGTAGGTGAATTACAGCCACTTAGGTTTTGCCTGTGTTGTCTGCACAGATTAGTTTCCCCCCCCAGATAGTAGGATGCCAAAGATGAACCATTCCTCTTTTTATGATCAGCTGCTGGCATTAATATGTGCAACAAGCATGCTGCCGTACACGTAGGAGCAAAGCCTGTGTTTGGGTTAAGCCTGTGTTTGGCCAAGGCCGGACTCTACTATAAAACGTTCGGTCCATGGCTGCCACCGCTGGGCCACCGCGTTTCCCACATTGGAAATGTTTGTGACCGCTGCCAACGTGATCACGCAATGTGCTTTAATTTTCTGGTTTTATGTGCACTTGGAGGAGAAGCAAGAGCAAAAGGAACAGGGCAGCGGCAGCTGACAAAGATTTATAAGCGCAGTACGCGAACAGGCAATTATATTTGGTCAACAGAGACTCTAAAATTCCATCTGACCGTGATTGTGTCTCAATATTTGATTCGTGCTCCAAAACGAATGTGAAGTCATGCCACTGTCAAGTTGCTCATTCCCCTCTGAAGATTGTTTGCTGTGCCCTTTGGATGCGGGGGGGGGTGTGCGTCACAGAAATACAGTATGCTTCGCTCTCTTGCCAAAGTAATAGACGTGTTGCGGGGGGGAATTTTTGCTCAGCGTTTGGCTGACTTCCTCTTATTCTGCTCCCATATTTTGAGGTTTACTTATAGTAGTGTCTGCATTATTCATAGATAGTATGAATGTGCCTGAATGCATGTAAATGCAGCTATCGGAATTGATGAGATTGGCGGGGCAGGTGAAGGTACCAGATAAGGGTTTTTGTTGCATTGTCTGATCTAAGGCTGTTGTTGGCGAGGCTACCTGTTTAAAATATGTATAAGGTGTGCATATTCCGTCTAAATAGGCTTGCCTCACCCACGGCTAAGCCTCTTGCAAACACGTTCTCTCCAAGGACGACTTATGGAAATGATTAGCCTGTGTGTATGTTTTGAATACGCCGGGAATTGGAACTGGAATTAATGCTGAACTTGCCAAGTTGTTTTCAGTTTAATAAGATTTGGGGGAGGGGTGAGGGGATGATTAAAAACATTTCTATGCTTATGTTTTATACCCAATAATTTGTGCCGCAATATTTAAGGGGAAACATTTATAAAATGTTGTTTTTAAAGTTGAAATGAACCTACTTACAGGTTATCCAGATCAACTTTGAGGACTTTGATTTGGAGATTGGCTATGATTCGCTGACCATTGGGGATGGAGGCGAGGTCGGCGACTCTAAAACAGTAATACAAGTGTAAGTAATTAATATTCAACCCATCACATGTTCCTTAAATCACCATTTGAGAAGACGAAAAGCATCAAAATGAAGGCATGTTTTAGCGTCATACTGAGGGGGAATACAAAAGGGACTAGAACATTATCTAATCTACCTCCGTCCGACCGTCAGTTCACTTAATACTTAAATGAGATAACCCTGCAATCAGGACGCATTCAAAGTAAAAGCGTGGGTCTTCTGCTGTGTCTTTGTCTTGCAGGTTGACGGGCAGCTTTGTACCTGACCTGATTGTCAGCTTATCCCATCAGATGTGGCTCCATCTCCAGTCTGATGAGAGCGTGGGCTCCATCGGCTTCAAGATCAACTACAAGGGTAGGCTACTGGCACAGAGAGCACTGTCAAACTGTTTATCTGTCTGTCTGTCATCTTTCTGTCTGTCTGTCTGTCTGTCTGTCTGTCTGACTTCCACAACATCCAGAGTCGAGGGATTAGTCTCCTGCACTGTTAGCGATAACGATGACCTCACCATGAATACTACCTCAAATGCTTGAGTTCAACCCTCTGCTCCCTCGCATATATTATATTGTATTATATTATATTATATTATATTCATTTCCATTCCTCCCCACCCCCTCCTGTAATGTTCTCGCTTCACCCACAGAGATTGACAAGGAGAGCTGCGGTGACCCTGGCACTCCTCTGTATGGCTACAAAGAGGGCGGTGGGTTGTTAAACGGGGACGTCCTGCGTTTCGAATGCCAGTTTGGCTTTGAGCTGATCGGGGAGAGAAGCATCACGTGCCAGAACAACAACCAGTGGTCTGCTAATATTCCCATCTGCATATGTAAGTGGAAACAGTGCTCTTGTACCTGTGGGGGGGGGGGGATGCTTTGATTGAAATGTTGCTTGGAAATATGAATGGATAACGCAGCAACGTATGTGTATCTAACTACACTACAATCCATAACAACGAGCCTCACTCCTGCTGTAAGCTTAGCAGTGCCCTTAGGCACCGCGCTGACCTGTTTGCCCATGACGGGGAGTATTTTAGTGTTGGATATTTTTAGTGTTTCTAGCGTAGTATCTTCTACCACTCCCCTTGACCGCTGCACGACTCATGCTGCTCCCTCGTCATTGTTGTACACGCTGCAGTTTGTTTCGTGGAGCTACGGGCGGACTCAGAAACATGAACCGTGGGATTTTAGAAGCGTCGCATGTTTTCGTACTATACTTTTTTTCCCTAAAACCCGTAAGGAATGTTTCGTACATCTCAACTGTTCCGTTCCGTCGCTCCCTGTCTCTCTTTCTCCCTCTTCTCCGTTCCCGTTCTTTTCCCCAGTTCCGTGTTTTTCTAACTTCACCGCGCCGGTGGGCACCGTGCTGTCCCCCGACTACCCCGAGGGCTACGGCAACAACCTCAACTGCGTGTGGCTCATCATCTCCGAGCCCGGCTCCCGGATTCACCTGGCCTTCAACGACTTTGACCTGGAGCCGCCCTACGACTTCCTCACCGTCAAAGACGGCGACCAATCGGGCGCCGCCATGCTGGGCCGCTACTCGGGGGCCGAGGTGCCGTCCCACTTGACGTCCAATAGCAATGTCCTGCAGCTGGAGTTCCAGGCGGATCACTCCATGTCGGGGCGGGGATTCAACATCACCTACAACAGTATGTCACCACGGCTTCACACGCCATCACATGCTCACACACACACACACACACACACACACACACAAATAACATTGCACTTATATTGGACAGAAAAACCTTAAAAAATGCCACGTTTCCTATGAAAAAGGTATAGCATGTAACATATTTCACCTTGCTGTCCCATGCCATTGACATTCATACAAATATATAATGTAAGCATGTCCTATTGTTATACAATATTATTATAGAGTATCTCTACAGGTACTTTAATCACGTACGCCAGCTGAACCGTGGCCTGTGATCATAGACAATCACAGCCAAGTACGTCTTTTATCTCCCTCGAAAAACCCCAGAGACGCTATTCACGCTTATTCGTGAAAAGAGTCAGTCATCACCAGGTTGTGCACTCTCTCTCATCTCTCGTCTCCTCCCCTCCCCTCCCCTCCCCTCCCCTCCTCGGACCCCAGCGTTCGGGCACAACGAGTGCCCCGACCCCGGCGTGCCGATCAATGCCCGGCGCTTCGGCGACAGCTTCCAGCTGGGCAGCTCCATCGCGGTGGTGTGCGAGGAGGGCTTCATCAAGACCCAGGGCGCAGACACAATCACCTGCCAGCTGGCCCAGGGCAAGGCGATGTGGAGCGGCCTCATTCCCAAGTGTGAAGGTAGCCCACGCGCGTGCCTCCTCATCGTCACGTCATGAGTTTGATGGGAGATGAGGTTCAACGGCGAGCGGCGTGTCCATTTTCCAATGAGAATACAAAAAAAAATTTTTATTGTACAACTATAAAATATAGGAGTGATTTATTGTGCCTAATTAATAACCTAATTAAATCTATGAGTCAACCATTGACTTAAGTGACCAAGACCATTTTGTAATATAATTATAGCTGACTGAAATAAGCAGCAAAACAGAACTGATGAATACCCACTTTGTAATACTGCCCATATAGAGGTTTTTTTTTTTTAGGATAGAAGATCATATTTAATTTTATTATATTATATTAAATTTTTTATTTTATGGGCTGTATTATAATTTCATTGGTTGTAGTTAATCTTGCTATTAACGTTTCCCGTGGTTGCTGAAAATCCTTCTGTTCTTTAATGTGTTTTTACTTTAGTGTCCGGTATGTTTATTTATTATCCCTCCATCTCTACCTATTTGATATCTCGCTGCCTTGCTCATGGTCTGTGGATGTGCCGTGCCTCCTAAATTGCATCCCGGCCTCACTGATTGGCCCTCTATCCTCAGACCCCTCCCTCCCTAATCTCTGCCTTTATATCCCGTCTACTCCTCCATCCCTCTTCCATCTATCCTCACTCCTCGACTCCTCTCTTCTCCACACCCATCTCATCTTCCCATCCATAAACTCCTTCTCCTCCGCTCTCTAAATCACTCTCCATTGTGCATTTTTTTCTCGTTTTTTTTCATCCTTTCATCCCCACTTTCCGCCCTCCTTCCCCCCCCTCTCTCACCCCTCTCCATTTTCTTTATTTTCTCCTCGCCACCTTTGGCTCTCTTCAGGCCCGACCCAGACCCATCCTCTTTTTTCTTTTCTTTTCATCTCTTGCCTTTATACTCCCCAGTCTCCTTGAGGCTTTCCTCTCTCTCTCTCTCTCTCTCTCTCTCTCTCTCTCTCTCTCTCTCTCTCTATACGTGCTTTGGATTAAAGCTTGGATTAAAGCTTGGATTAAAGATTGCACGTGGCTAAACAACCCAGAACCTTTCCGTTCATAGTCCTTCAGCACATCGGCAGGTCCGACACAAACGTGAACGAAAACC
>OOFB01005615.1:69268-81204 GCA_900323305.1 Trachyrincus murrayi
GGGGGGGGGGGGGGGGGGGGGGGGGGGGGGGGGGGACGACACTCCCTTCAAAGCCTACACATCAACAGTTTAAACTAATCCCACAGTAGAGTTCTCAGAGCAGATACTCATCAAAGCAATTTTTTTTTGTTGTATTTCACAAATAAACAAAATCCGGTTTTTCGGAATCGTGGCTGCGAAAAAAAACGGTCCCCTGCAATTAAGTTTGATTCGTGTGTTTCCATGGAAACGACGACACTGTTTTCATTCCGAATTCCTTCTTTTCATTGAATCAAAAAATGCACATGTTCATTCCGAGGCGTTTCTAGTCTCGGGGGAGCCGGCTGGCTTGTGTGCCGCGTGCTTCGGGGGCGTGTGATTACGCCATCATTGCGGGGCGGGCGATTCGCCGTGAAGCTCAGTGCGTCTGGTCCCTATAGGTGTAGGCACACGGACACCAAAGACCTCCACCCAATCGCCGCCTCCGCCCATGCAGCGCCATGCGGCGAGTGTACTCATCCACTTTTAATGACTTTATGTAATTGTGTCTCATTAATAATACATTTGATATCATTTTGTTGGTGGGCGAGGATCCAGGAGGCCTTGATGTGTTGTGCTGCTGGGGGGCTCTTGGGTACAAAGAGAGAAAGGAAGGAAGGAAAGAGAGATGGTGTGTGTGTGTGGTCATGTGCTCCCATGTGCCATGTGGGTGATTGGGAGTGTGTCTGTGCATGTGTGTGTGTGTGTGTGTGTGTGCAAATGCGTGCATGCATATGCATAAATGCATGCATGAGTCTGTGTGTGTGTGTCTGTGTGAGATACGGCTGTGTAGCCTCCAGCTCATCAGCATTCTGAGCATTCCTTATTGTTTTAAACGTACCCTCATGTTGTTTCTCCAATATTTGTCACCAGAATTGTCTCATTGAAGAGTGTGGCAACCAAGTGTTAAGATATATATATATAAGATGTTTCCACCCTCAGGGAACGTAAAAGAACGCGGTGCCTCTCGTTTTATTAACGCCGTTCTTCCAGAATCTGCGCCCTTTATGTGCGATGACCTTTTTAGGCACAAGGCAGTGACAACATTAGGAAATGCTTGTGTTTTTTTAATTAGACAGGTTAACCTTCAGGTGGAAATAACATTAACCTCTCTTTGCCCCTCGCGGCCAATGAGGGCTCGGCTCTATCTGATTAACTTCTTGCGGTGAGGTAAAGTACGTTCCATATCAACAGTCATGCCACAGCGAGGCGGACGTTAGCATCTCACCTGCGGACACCGCCAGTCACTCGCCAGTTACTTGCCAGTCACTCGCCACCCACCAAGTGTTGAGTTGAGAGCAAGCTGTAAATAGTAGTTGGGCTGCTTCACGGTTATGATCGTGTGTGTGTGCGTGCGTGCGTGCGTGTGTGTGTGTGTGCGTGCGTCAACAAAATTCCGCTTTTTGAGTTCACTTTGGACCAATGCTATTCCGCTGCATTAGTGCAAGCCCTTTTAGAATACAACATACAAGTACATCACTATGGTTTGCACAAGAGCATGAACGGTGTTTGCTGAAAGGTGAACAGGTCATTCATTGGCCCCATGCATAGAGAGAGAGAGTCGTTTGATTAATTTATGACACCCCCCTAACCCTAGCCCCCCAAAGGGCAAGGAACAGCTCTCTTAATTATCAAGGAAGGAACCTTGAGGAGGAACATCGACGGAGGGATCCCTCCTTCCAGGGATGGTTTATTTAGGAGTGTAATAAATAACATGTTGGCCATGCATCACGTCAGCGTCACCTTGGTGTGATCTCTTCTCTGCCCTCTCTCTCTCTCTCTCTCTCTATCTCTCTCTCTCCCTTCTCTCTCCTGTGCTCAGCATCGTGTGGCGGTGACATCCGAGGACCAGGGGGCTTAATCTTGTCTCCGGGCTTCCCAGAGCTCTACCCCAGCTCCCTCAACTGTACCTGGACCGTGGAGGTCAGCCATGGCAAAGGTAAGAGGACCGCGTTTTTAAATCCTCTCAACCCATTTCTCCCACCCGAGGCACAATTTCCGAGCGTGTGCTTCTGATTCACGGCGATGTGGTGGAAAGGAGTGCTCTCGGCATACAGAGAAGGTCACGGCTGACATGGAGGTAGAGGTGTCACGTAGCCTGCTTGTTGTCGGGTTTATTTTCTGTATGGAGGCAAATCCCCTGCTGGTGTTGCCGTGGTATTACAGCGTTGTCTTGATTATTATGCACTTTTTTTTTTTTGTATTCCCTCCCACTGTTTATCGTGTGCATCTTCTTTAATGCAATTTTTGTCATTGAAAAATGCTGACAAAAGAACAATAATTCAGGCTGATAAATAATGGCTCTCATAGCGTTTAATCTCGCAGCATTTAGATGAACTACCGTTACACCTTTCGTCCTGTTGTTATTTTAAATTGCCAAAAATGTGCTACTTAATTAGCCTATTATAGGTAATTAGTAACACACATAACAATGGCATATCATAGTTTTTCTTTTTGTCAAATAATACAACATAACCATTTACACGATCCCTGTGTCTCTGCCCCCCGGGTTTTCTTCCCCCACTCATTATTTCCAATGGAAATTGATGCAACTCAACGCTGACGTCTGTAATCTTGTCTTTCGCTGTTTTGATTTGATGCTAAACTTGCCTCCAAGAGCCTTGTTTACATGCCACCGTGCATTTCCATTTCACCACATTTCACTTATCTTATTCTCCCAGCTGATTGGCTATCACCACCTCCTCCTCCTCCTCCAAGGTGTCCAGGAAGAAGTTGAAGGCAGTTTTTTCACACATTTTGGCTTTTCCTCCCACAGTCCTATCAGCTATTTAATCACACTCACTCCCCCGAGTTCAATGGGCCTTATTCCCCTAATCTTGGTTCTAAACTATAGCGTTTAAAACCAAGATTGCCGTGAAGGCCCTTGCCACAGATATTATTTATTTTCCCGCATTGCCTGTTCTATCCCATTCAAATTCCAATACCTTTCTCTCCTAAGATGCTTCTTAAAAAAAAAATAGATAATATAATAATAATAGATATACTTATTTCATCAGGCAGACGAAATATTATATATCCTATCCAGCCAGAAGGCTCTTGGCTTAACCTTTCCTTTCTGCCGCCCCCGCAGGTGTCCAGTTCACCTTCTACTCCTTCCACCTGGAGGATCACCACGACTACCTCCTGATCACGGAGAACGGCAGCTTCACCCGGCCCCTGGCACGGCTCACGGGGTCGGAGCGCCCCGCGCCCGTCAACGCCGGCCTGTACGGGAACTTCAAGGCCCAGCTGCGCTTCATCTCAGACTTCTCCATATCGCTGCAGGGCTTCAACATCTCCTTTTCAGGTGAGGAGGATGGGATCGCAGGGGGGAGGGTGAGACACGGCTTTAGCTGCAGGGATCACTGCCTTTGAGATGGATGAGAGGTGGTAGTGTGCAGAGGTAGGATCAAAAGAAAGAGGGTAAGATGATGCGAGGCAACAGTGGGTGCCCGGACGGGGGTGTTTATTCATGTTTGCCTTTTTTTGTGTGTGTGGAAGAAGTGATGAGTCAGGGGAAAGCAGGGTGGTGTCGTGTGCAGGGTAGAGTCTAAAAGCTTAATGACATCATTGACGATAAAAAAGGCGAGGTTCCGACCGATCGATGGCGAGATCATAAGCGGTAAGCCCCTAAAGAGCGAAGCCTACGGTAACATGCGAGGGAGTGATTTGTATGTCCGAGCGGGGGCGAGCTTAAGGTGGGCTGAGCCGATCAGAGCAGGATCATTAAGAGATGGGCGAGGTCAGCGTGGTTTAGACGGTGTCTCCCGAAGGGGGACGATCATCAAAGCAGCAGTCGGAGGTGTATCACCCTCCCCCCCCCCCCAGCTCCCCGCTCTGCCCGGGGGAGGGAGGGAGGGAGGGGGAGAGAGATAGAGATCGGGGGCACTGAGGCGGTAGAGATAACGGGCGGTTGAGGGGGGGTGGGGGGGGGGGGGGATACAGTCAGAAGGGAGGGAGATAAGATGAATGCGATGGATGCGAGGGGGTTTCGTCGGAAGAGAAAAAGGGGTAAGAGAAAAGAGCTGGGGAAATAAAGAGAAGTTAAATGAGTGTGAAAGTCACTTTCACTTGATTGTGGTCGTGAATATTCATGAGGTTATCTGATGATTAGAGCAGTCTTTTTGTCCTTATGTGCTCTGCAATTAGCGTATATAGATTGCCTGCTAAGCAATGCATGTAAAACTTTTTATGACATTTAAAGAAGGACTGCCAATTTAGTTTAGCCTTTCGCTGGTTCCTAGCATGGGTGAAAAGTGCTTCAGTTGTACTCAAACTCCACTGCTCACACAGGTGTAATTAGCGTGAATCATATGTTAATGAAATAACGAAAGAACATCGTTCCTTCTTTTAAATGTTCACACTTACACAATTACACCCGATTCTTCGACTCCAGGCATGCAAATTGTATATTACCTGCTGTTTGTTTTCACCGTGTTCTCTCTCTTTCTTGGTTCCCCCCCCAGAATATGATCTGGAACCCTGCGAAGACCCCGGCACGCCGCAGTTCGGCGGGCACACGGGCTCCCGGTTTGGGATCGGGGACTCCCTGGCCTTCTCCTGCAACACCGGCTACCGCCTGCAGGGGGCCAGGGAGGTGGTGTGCTTAGGGGGTGGCCGGCGCATGTGGAGCGCCCCTCTGCCAAGGTGTGTGGGTACGTGGTCAGCGCTTTCTACTCCATTTCCTTTTTTTGGTCTTTTTTTCAGTAATGTTGTTATTGTTGCAAAACTCCTACTGTACGACATACATGCTACTAGAGAAGGCCTCTGACTGAGCATGCGATGGCAAAGTGCACTCATACTTCTTCCGTCTTTTTTTTCTACTAATGGAGCCTTTCAAACCGCGTTGGCGGTCTAACCGAGTCTCTACCAAACCATTCACTATTTTTGGGATTTTTCCACTGCATGACACCATTTTCTCTACCACACTATTAGACAGTGCACAAGAGTGTGCACAAGATTAATGTAAAGCGCTAGTGGGGTTTAAGTCCTGCGTTATTGTACTGTAATAAACCTCTACTTTCTTCGTGTAAGGCCATGGCCAATGACTAATCTTGCTAAAGCTGTCTTTGCCACACGAAGATTCCTGGTCTTGGATCTCTCAAAGGCTTTAGGAGCTTGAGGCATTCCGGCCGAGGTTTAAATCAGCTCGAGATGTCACAACCAAACATGTTGTGGTGGTTGCTAGGCAGAGCACTCTGATCACCATCTCAATCAAACACATGCTGTGGTGGTTGCTAGGCAGAGCACTCTGATCACCATCTCAATCAAATTGACAAACGATGTGTTAATCACAGTAATCGCAGTCGTATTCTCCTCACTCAGCAACGCGGAAACATATCGTTAAAACAAAGACGGTTTGGGAAAGGAGTTTAAAGGGTAAACTATTCAGGGTTTAACATGATAAATGCATGTTTTCCCTGGACAACGTGAACTCGTTTAACATGCACTGGCTGTCGCTTCTTTCGTTTTTTTTGCCCCGCGACACTGAGGTGCACATTACGAGTAATAAAACATAAGAGGCGTCCTCGTCGCTGACTGAAGCCGCTTGGGTGGTGTAAGTGCAGAGAATCTTCCTCCACTTAAGGGCACTAGGTGCTCGCCGAAGATCACTTTATTACTTTTGCAGGAGTATATTTTTTTTACCACTCCGGAGAAACCTAATTTGATTACGTGTACGTCCTAAGTGCTTACTCTGGAGGTAATTCACAGCGCCATGTATTAGCTACAAGTGCGTTGAGGTCCCACGATGCACTGCCTCGTGCCTGTTCACTAGTCCCTGGGTTGGCCCCATGCCAGAATGTCAGAATTGTTATGGTGGTATTAACATTACGTGTACATGAACTTGGGGCAAGGAGGCAAATGGCAACTCATCTTTTTTATACCTCATCAAATCTACAGTGACTAACTTGATGTAGGTAATTAGTTGTGAATTATGCATGCTCATGAATTTAAGAAAGGGGATCAGGGAAAACAAGAGTTGGGCCAAGTTTTGTAGATATGCATAAAACATGTGAAACATACCGCTCTACATATCGCCATAATGTGCATTGATTAAGCAACATTTCCCCCTCACTGTGTGGATCTAACACGTACAATAATCAAATAGAAAAAACCTCCGGGCAAAGTGTTTTAAATTAAATCTGTAATGATTTGAAACTCTGCAGGTAATCCTGCATTCAATATCTCATAATTCATTTGGTTGCTGTCGCTAATTGTAGCCGTGATGAATGACTGAGCAACTGTAATCTTCCTACATTTACACCATCGTCGTAATTATTAACGCCATAACGCCCCTGCAATGCTAATTATATAATGTAACACAATGTAATATGTAACTCTTGATGACTAACTTAGAGCAGATCATAGATCTGTGCCGTCATGCGTCTGATTCTTTCTCCTTCTTCTCCTTTCTCCTTCTCCTTCTCCTTCTTCTTCTCCTTTTGTTCCTGCAGCTGAATGTGGATCGACGGTTTCCGACCACGAGGGCGTCCTCTTGTCACCCGACTACCCGATGAACTACAGCAACAATCACGAGTGTGTGTACAGTGTTCAGGTCCAAACGGGCAAGGGCATCAACGTGACCGCCAGCACGTTCCAGCTCGCACAAGGCGACATCATCAAGGTAAGAAAAAATACCGTCCAATCACAGTGCGCATGTCGACACAAAAGGAGACCTTGTGACGTGTGCCCGTCGTGAGATTTGATTCTGACTATAAATGTGCCATGAATGGGAAAAGTGAGCGGGATTTAGTTTACCGTCTTACCGTCGACATGACGAGGGCCCATCAGGCAGATTACAGCCTGGCACCGCAGGGAAGTTATGGCAAGTGTCAAACTGTTGTTAGACCGGCGGACAAACTGGGAAGTAAGATGGATGGTTTAATTAGTCCGGACTTCTATTCTGGCCGACAGTGTGGTTGTGTGACACCAAAAAAAAAACATATCCATGTCTTGTTTGCAGCCCTCAGTCGTAAGCCACTCTTCTTAGCTCATATACAGGTCACCATGGTGTGGCAACTGGACTAAATGCCATTTAACCTCTGAGTGTTGTTCTTGAAAAACTAAATGTCATAGAAAAAAGCTTGGTATTCAATGTCGAGTTGGTGTTGTTCAGGAAGGTTACGGAAGGATTATTCATTTAAAATTCCGCTCCAAAGGTATTGTGGAGCTAGAATCTGATTTTCATTCAAAAGTAGATATTGAGAGATTGCCTGTTATTTGGCTAAATCAATATTCATGACCAGTTTGTCTTGCGTGATTCTGGTTCGGAAACCATTTAGAAAAGGGTAGCCAGGCGACCAAATCACATTCAACCAATATTTTTGTTGGGATAACTTCATCTTCTCCTTCCACCCATGGAGATTCAAATGAAGAAGTAAACAAGGAAATCAAATCTGTTCCTTAGCAGTGGTGTAGCACTTGTGCACCAATAAAGTGCTGCAAATTGAGACAGGCGAATTGGAGCCAATGGCGAAATGGCTAATCTGACAAATAGCTCTCAAGCATCCCACCATCCCGCCTGGACATGAACCATGTAACACGATTATGTACGAGTGTAAAAGTTTGTCTATCCTTTGTTTTTCTTTTGCTTCCGTTTCCCCCCTCCCAGGTGTACGACGGCAGAGACACTGCAGCTCAGCTCCTGGGCACCTACACGGGCACGTCCATGCAAGGCCTGTCGCTCACCAGCACCTCCAACCACCTGTGGCTCGAGTTCTTCTCCGACCAAGAGGCCACAGGGGAGGGCTTCCGGCTCCAGTACTACAGTAAGAAGAACGCTCTAGTTTACACTCTAGTTTACGCTCTACTTTACACTCTACTTTACACTCTAGTTTACACTCTAGTTTACGCTCTAGTTTACACTCTAGTTTACGCTCTAGTTTACACTCTAGCTTACACTCTAGCTTACACTCTAGTTTACACTCTAGCTTACACTCTAGTTTACACTCTAGTTTACACCGTAGCGGAGGTGCAAACAACAAAAAACTACTTTGGTGTTGCGTCACCTCAGTCAGACCCGAGGGTTCGGAGAGGAGATTGAGGAGGAAATGTTAATCGAATTTTCAGCTCACCCTTGCGTCTCTGCGACTTTTCCACCGTACCGTTGAAAATGTTGATTCTCTGCCAGAGCTTTGTTCTCCTTCATTTCATGTTTGTTTTTCTTGCTTCCGCCCACGTTTTTGTTGTTGTTGTTGCTAGAACGGTCTCTGCTAGGTTCCCATGTGTTGAAAACCTGTCTACACCTGCCTTCGACACACATTGGTCAATTATGAAATTGTTCAATGTTGGTGAGATTAAGATTGAGATTTTCCAGTGTACCGATGCGTGTGTGTGTGTGTGTGTGTGTGTGTGTGTGTGTGTGTGCACTCAGAAAGTTTGGTATGTGGTTCTCAGATAGTCTCTGGTTTGTTCCCTAATTGGCCTGGTGAATGTGTATTGTTTACAGAGACAAGAGAAGCTGGTTGGTGACACTGCAGTCTCCGGTCCAATTTAGTTTAGTGTTTGTGTGTTTGTGTGTGTGTGCGTGTGTGTGCGTGTGTGTGTGTGCGTGTGTGTGCGTGTGTCTCTGTGTGTTTTAGTGGGACTTAGGTAGCGTTACGGATGTGGTTGTTTAAGTCAAGGTTCAACATGGTTCATGAGAATGGTTAGACAATGTTAATTTAATGACACAGAGGCAACGCAAAAAACAATCTCGTTAGCTTACCTTGTAGTTCATAGGTGAAGGTCCACCGTCAAATGTTGTTAATAAGACGTGCATAAGATTGAGTAAAAAGGGGCGTTGATTAACACGGTGCGTTTGCTGTCATACATCCACTACGTTTTATTAGTCCCACGTTCATCTGAAATGAGTCCCGTCCTTTTCTAGAATAACACAAATTGCCACCAGAGACGAAATGCATCTTCAGTCGGTTTAATTGCCAGCTGCAATTAAAATGAGGCATTTCATAATTACATTTGGCTTCTTCCAGGAGTGTGCACAAGTTAACCTGCACATTGCACAATTCTTGTTTAAACTACGTACTCAACCTTATTCAACCTATTCAACCGGCACACATTTCAGGGTCCAATTTGCAAATGTGTTTATTCTAACCAAACTGAATGGCCCTTTTCAACGAGAGAATTGTGATTAAAAACAAACTATATAAACAAAACATTGATTGCAATTACAAGTAACCATAAAACTGAAAAAGTAACACAGTATAAGACACTTTTAACCAACCTAAGAAAAAATAAAGGAAAAACTGACTAAAAGACAGGATATTTAAAACAAAATTACTCTGAATTAGGCCCCAAAGCTGCCAAGTTATTGGTGAGACGATTATGGAAACATGGTCATGATCCAAACACAAATCTTGACTTAAATTTGAACCAAAAGAAACGTGAACGTGAAAACTGATTCATCTGCCTCAATGCAAAATGGCTTTGACTCCTTGGACCTACCCTTTAGTCTATAGGTGCAGTGCAAAACGAACGCATGACAGCAAAGATAACTACAGATGTAATCCAGAGAGCAATAGGAAAACTAAAAACAAACAGGCACCTGGTAGTGATGGATTTCCACCTGAGTGGTATACAAAACCTGAAAAAGAACTGACCCTCTACTCCTCACTACGTTTAATTGGATCATGACTAAAGGCATTATTCCGCTGTCATGGAAGGAAGCAATAATTACACTACTCCCCAAACCACTAAGGGATAAGGAATATTGCCAGAATTATAGGCCAATATCAATTTTTAAATGTGGATTACAAGCTCTTCACCTCTATTATATCAAACAGGATCCAATCATTATTATCAGACTTGATAGATGCAGACCAAACTGGCTTTGTTACAGGTAGACAAACACAAGACAATATTAGAAGAACGTTGCACATAGCACATAGAATACAGAGTAAACGTTAATGGCTCTCCTTCAGAAGGATGCATATTAGAGAGAGGAGCTAGACAGGGCTGCTGTCTCCGGCCTGCCTTGTTTGCTCTTCACATCGAACCATTGGCCCAAATGATCAGCCAAGACACTTCAATGACAGGAATAGAAATCAACAACCAAAAACATAAAGTTAGTCTTTTTGTGGGCGATGTTATGGACATCTACTTGAAAGACCCAGTGAACTCATTTATGCATATTATGCACATTTTGGAACAATCGTTTTATATTATGGGTAAAAATTAAACATGTCTAAAACTCAAATTCTATGTAGCTCGATGGAAAGATATCGAAATACCTGCATCCAAGTTCCCCATCCAAACAAGTATTGGGGAAAGAGAGATTCCGCCCGTATAAAAGATGAGGCAGATCTACACATCTACACAGCGTTCACTTTAGATACATGGTACTCCATTGTTTAACAGCTAAACTTGGGAAAGTAACTTGGAGTGTTCCCTTTGATGGTGAATTTAAACCAGGAAGGTCTGACTTCAGAAGGTCTGAAGGGGTAAAACAGCCATATGTTTCTCAAAAGGGTGAAATGAGAAGCTTTCAAGATTTAAAGAACACACATGAGCCTAAGAAATCAGGACTTATTTAGATATCTACAAATTAGGGACTATTATATAAAAAAGGATGAAATGCATCCTATCATAAAGGTGCTTGTACAAGCATACTGTAATGTTATTCCTAGAGTCGTGTTATTTTGCAAAAGGCTGGGGGAAATGGTTAATAAATCAGAAAAGCCATAAATGGGAAAGTTGTAAATAGAAAGTAGATTTGTTCTCCCTACATTATCATCTTTTATTGTATTTTCTTTCCTTTTCATTTAATATATCTTTTGTCCCCCCCTCTGAAAGGATACTCTAAAAAGAAAACAAAGTTTGAAAAGAAAAAAAACCCTTTACCACAGAACCCTTCCACCCTAAAATCTACCAAAAGCGTCAGGTGTTATTTGGTAAGTGTGACCAGCGACGATTAGAGATTTACGACAGGCGTGACACTTGGACCACGGCCATAACAGCGGGCGCGTGGGCCCCAGCGAGGGAAGACGCCATAAATCGCACATTGCCAGGTTTATGGTCGGTCGTCCTGGCTGCTGCTGCCGCTGCTGCTGCATAGCAGGACTCTTAAGGTTTACGGCACCGGGCGGCGAGGTGGAACAGAGACAAAGGCCACGGTCAAGATGAAGCGCGAGGCCTTTAACTGCCTTTCCGAAAAAACGGCCGCTTGTTTGCGGCTTGTTTATCTAAATGCGATTCCCGTTTGCCTCCGTGCCGACACCCCTGCCAGCCGCCCGCGCTATTTCTCCGGACCCCCGTAAATGTCCATGCTCAATTGCACTTTTAATTGTGGCATCTTAATTGCGCGTTCTTGTCTGCAAAGACTGGTTTTACCGCCGTGTAGTATGATGGCGGAGTAAGTCCAATCCTCATCTGTGCTCAACCGGAAATTAATTCCCAAAGCGCAATCAATAAGTGCTTTACCATGCAGATAATCGGGAATATGCGCTTCAAATATTGCTGCTTCATCTTTAAATACTGATAAATAGACGTGTGTGTGTGTGTGTGTGTGTGTGTTGTGGTCGCTCTGGGACTCGCGATCACCTAACTCACTCCTCAACCACTGTCTACCTCCCCACCATTCTCCTCCTCCCCACCCTCCCCCTTCTCCCCCTTCTCCCCTCCCTCCCCCTCACCACCATTCTCCTCCTCCTCCTCCTCCTCCTCCTACTCCTCTTCCCCACCCTCCTCCTCCTCCTCCTCTTCCTCCCTCTTCACTTCCGCCTCATCCTCCCTCTCCTCTTCCTCCACCCCACCCTCCTGCTCCTCTCCTCCCCCTCCCCCCCCCCCCCCCCCCCCCCCCCCCCCCCCCCCCCCCCCCCCTCCCCCCCCCCTCCTCCTCCTCCCCCTCCTCCTCCTCCTCCTCCTCCCCACCACCCTCCTCTGTTCTGTCTACCGCCCGCAGGCTTTGAGCTCTCACACTG
>OOFB01005629.1:7572-26077 GCA_900323305.1 Trachyrincus murrayi
GGGCCCCCTGTGGGGGGGGGGGGGGGGGGGGGGGGGGGGGGGGGGGGGGGCTGACTTGCGGTGGACAGCAGCGAATGCAGCTACCTGAGCCGTACACAGCAGGACAGGAGATCCAGGTGACCGCTCTCACACACTTTTCACTCTCACGTCAACAGCCTCCCTGGTCATTTCAGCACCCTCATGGGACTTCTGGCTTCTCTGCTTTCACTGTTGGCCTCCGCTCTCTCCCTCCCTCCTGGAGGATCTCCGTCTGGGAGGAGAAGTGCCGACATAATTTCCCCATGTCTGATAGCCATCTGCTCCCTCGCTGGGATTCTGTATCTTATGCTCCTCTCGAGGCATGATCAAGGGCCCCTTTGCGGCAATAACAGATCACATTCCCCCCCAAAGACCCCTGCGATGACAAGTCTGGAAAGGGGCATCACAACCTCACAACCAATTTTCATCTAAACGTGTCTGATGTTATAGCCTACCAGCCTAGCACACTATAATAAATCAAGGTTGTTCCTTGCAACAATAACCCTCTGAAAAATTAAGTGGAAGTGTATTGTAAATATTCAGGGTTCGACTTCAACTGAATTCACACACTTACAGGCTGGTAGCATTGTTGTTTAATTTAAGACAACATAAACATTTCTAAGAATCCCAGTGAATCATAACACGGAGAGCAGAAATGCGCAACAAGCTTGTAAAGGCGCGCATCATCCCAATGTACACACACACACACATGAAAATCCTTTAATTCAACCCCTGGGAAAACTGGGAGGGTACAATAAAGCGGTGTTGCGTGCTTGGTGCGCATGCGCGTTGGTCTCGGTCTTTGGGAAAGTTTCAGCGCAAGTTGGAAAAAAAGAGTCTCAAAGAGCAGAGCGGCGGTAGTCGAGGTGATAACAGAGCTGAATGAAACTAATTACAATGATAATATATCTATTACAAAAAAACAATATCAACAGTCAGTTTGCTTGTCATTCGTGGATATCAAACCAAACCAGGGACAGACAGACTCCAAATCTTCAGAGTTCACAGTAAGTAGGTTGAATTGGAAATCTAGTGATTCTACTGGAAATATGTGAGTTTAGTTGAGTTATCCTGGCAGGGCTAGTGGGCAAGTGGCTTGGGTGAAAACATTTCATATAATAAAACATATCTTTTCATATTGTTCGTTTATTCAAAAGTATCCACAAAGTGAATCGTTTTATGAAATGTAGGCTATGTTGTTGTCTAACGTTGAACCAAAACAAATTCAGTTAAAATGTTGGTATTTAACTTTGTCAACCCCATGCCAGATTCAAGTGTTGTGCTTTTGACTTTTTGATTCGTTTTTCTATTTGCATGGGGGAAATGTTATTTGAATGACAAATAGTTAGGCCAATAGTTTATACAGAGTTTGATTAGTCAAAACTTGTCAACAATGAATGTGATCAAACTCTCTCACATCCAGACATTTATTTAATGGTCGTATTAAACGGCGGATAATTCATTGGATTAGAAAAGTTTGCGTAGCGCGCCCATGTGGTCGTCGGTGGAACAGCAACATCACTGAACGGATTCGTGTGATTTCACAACAACAATGCTCAAGCTCACGATAACTACTCTTCTTGGGATAAAACGTGTGTGTCTTCCCCGGAGTCTTCTCCTCCGTAATTGCACCGACTAATTTTACCCAAATCTCTCTTAAATCAGTGAAAGAACGAATCAATAACGTCAGCCTTGTGATTACCTGTGCACAGGCCCTCTCTCTCGAGCCGCTAAGATGTCTTCATTGGGTCTAATTAGAAGGGAGAGGGTCAGGCAGCGTGTGGTGGAGGTGTTTGTGCGTATCGTGGGCTGAAATTAAACAGGCTGGAACAAGCAGTACAGAAACCCCAAAGTAAAATAGAGGAGAAGCTTATATCAGCACACAACCACCAGTACTTTCCCAAAACCCCCTTGAACTTCCCCAGACAGTTGAACCTGGGGTTACCCTGTCATGTGGCTGCTCAGGTGGCTGGTGATTTGTTGAAGTTATGCTAATAAAAGGACGAGAGAGACATCAGAAGAATTCTTGGAATATTAGGCTATATGGCTGATCTGATTGAAATCTGATCGCTTGACTGACTTCTTGCTGGACAAAAGAAGGCTGTTTCTAAATCTTCCAACCTAAACCGTCCACATCAATATCTGCTCGTGTTCCATCTTCCCAGAGATAAGAGTTTTGCTTTGTCATTTTCTAGACAACAACGCTGTATGGACCTTTGAACTGGATTCCTCTGGATAGTCGTGCAGACACGGTACATTGATCAGACGACGTCAGCCAAGAAGGAGGATTTTGACTTTTGTTCACAGTGGGTCCCTGGCTTCAGTGCCGCACATCCAGCCGAGGAACCCCACCTCATCCCTCAGGCAAGCCCCCGATGCTCATCGGCCTGTCCGTCGATGCCGGGGAGTCCCGCCTCGCCTTTCATGGAGAGCCGTCTGCCAGTCCACCCGTTGCCGCCCCCCTCGTCGTCAAGGAAGTGACGGCCATGGATACGCTGCCTCTCCTGGCCCCGGCGCCACAGCCTCCCCTCGCACCCCCACCACCACCGCCTCCACCTCCACCTCCACCACCACCTCCTCCTCCTCCTCCTCCACCACCACCACCACCACCTCCTCCACCCCACTCTTCCTCCTCCTCGCCATCCTCGGTGTTTGGCTGCATGGACAGCGTCCGGTGCAGCAGGCTGAGGAAGCTGAACTGGGAGCGGATCCCCAAGGAGAAGGTGGAGGGGAGGAAGAGTGTGTGGAGCGGTGCGGCGGCCGAGGAGGACGAGTTCCCCATAGACCTGCACTCGCTGGACGAACTGTTCGGCCAGAAGGACAGCAGGGCCCAGGACAGGGCCTCCGCCTGCAGGAGAGGAAGCCGCTCGTCTATGCTGCTGAGGTCCCGGTCGCCCCAGGATAGCGCCGCAGAGCAGGTCAGAGGGAGGGGGTGGACCTCTTGATTGTAGTAGTATTATTATTATTATTATTATTATTATTATTATTATTATTACATTTTCTAGATAAAGAGGTTGATGTCGAGAGACATTGGTCAGCAGCACCCGGCTCGATCACTCAAAGCATTCTTTCATTTGTTCGTTCATACTGCAGATCTCCTTATTGGACCCCAAACGCAGCATGAATGTTGGGATCTTCCTACGTCAGTTTAAGATGTAAGTTCCCCGGCATTCATTATTTTTGTCGTTTGTGACACTTGTGAACGATGATTCCAGGTATCAGTAACTGTAACTGGGGGGCCCCATGTGGTGCTTTCAGTCCCCCACTCCAACCCCGTTGCATTGGGGGGTCCGGTCAGACCCCATCCATCAAACATGCCATTAGCCTGAGAGCAGGAAACGGTGGTGTGAGCAAGTGTGCCCAGGGGAACGGTACTTCACACTTGAGAATGACTGCAGTCACTGGTCTTCTGTCTAGAAGGTGTGGTTTGCTTTGTGTATGGGGGGGATGACAGGTGTGCATAAGATGGCAGCGAGAGCAGCTGTGTTGTGTAGTCCTAGAGAGGGTATGGAGGTGGCGGGTGAAGGGCCAGTCAGGAGATGGTCATCCACCCGTGTGGGGGGTCAGAGTTGGCACCTGCCGATACGCGTTTGTGACGTCTGAAGACGGAGACGGAGCTTCCTGGTTAGTCAGGGGCTGGTGCTGGTATTCATCCCCCCATAGCCACTGCATTTAGCCTAGCTTACTTTACCACAATAGTGTTTTCTTTCTAAAAAGCCATTTTATATTCCACATTTTGTATTTATTTAGGCATGTTAACTTTTAAACATGTTCCAGCCTCCAATTCTTTTTGTAAATGTAAGAATTTGTGTTTGTTTGTTTTAGTTTTTCTAGTAGCACCCAGTAGCTAGCACGCTAGCTTTTCATCCGTCCTCAGATGAAAAGCCTCTTTGGGTTTGTTGCCAGCTCTGTGTTGTCTATTTAATGTACGGTGCTGGTGTTCCTCTTTTATTTCTTTAGTTTATTCAAGGAAGCGTAATACAATTAAACTAAAGTGACGAAGACGTCGTAGTCATAAAGAGCGGGTAAATAAACGTTGCTGTGCTTAACTGTCTTCATGTCTACACATGTACTTGCGTGGTGGTTCATTCGCGAGTCCGAGTGTATTTTAATAGGAGACAGAGTGGCTCAACTGGCTCTGTCAAGACTTGTGCGGAAACCCATTATGTGAGAAATGTGAAAAGGCCCTCTTCTCTTAACAAAAACACTTGGCATGTTTCAAGCTTATTTGTCTTTCATTAAACATATGGCCACAGCAGTCCAGATGTCTGCTTTTGAAATATGGGTGTAGTTTAGGATATGAATTGTTACATCCACAATTTTTTCTTTACACAGACCCGACAGGCAGTGGCCTAACAAAACCCAACTCCTAGACCTTAACGTCCCTTCATTAAAACCCTTTCAAGTGTCTGTCATAATAAAAAGGACAGATTATCTTTTTTGTCCCGTCTGTTATTGAGGTTTTTAGCTCTTTGCTCTTCTGAGATTTGGCTCAGAGTCCTGAATTACAGGCCTATGCTGTGAGGGGAAGGGAGAACAAAAAAAATGATATTGAGGAGTATTGTACACATAAGTTCTGAGAGAGAGAGAGAGAGAGAGAGAGAGAGAGAGAGAGAGAGAGACCCCCCCATCGGTATGGAAAAGCAGGGTGGAGGATAATAGAAACCATGGTGTGGGAGTTGGGGTAGAGGGAGGAGGGGGGGGATGTGTCACCGAAAGGAAGTAAAGGAGGTCAGGGCCAGGTTTTCAGTCTCCAGATTGACACCTTGACGTCTAAGGCCCTCGGTTTCAAGACTTTGTATAGTGTGTGTGTGTGATATTTGTTCAGTGCTTGCACCACACTGTGGCGTCGGAGCCCGGCCACCCGACAATCTCTGTCTGATAAGCAGGGGGGATAAGCCCCAGTGTGTGATCAAAGCGGCTCCAAAAGCCAATGTCTCCCACCTCATTACGCATTACTTGTGATCCGGGTCACAGTTTCACTTTGGTCTCCAAGCTTATTCTCCAGTCTTATATCCCCTCTTATAGCTTATATCCCCTCTGTTCCTTGTTTGCCATTTTTAATCATTTGGACCACTTTTCCTTTTGTTTTGGGGTTACTTTGTGTGTGTGTGTGTGTGTGTGTGTGTGTGTCTGTGTGTGTGTCCAAGGTGATGTCATCGTAAAGCTTGTGTTGACGATGAGGGGGTGCGGTCCCTTCTCTTCCCTCTTCCTCGCAGGCCCGCAAAGGAGATAGTGCAGGATATCCGTCTGGGGGCCGGCCAGCGCTACGGAGCAGAGAAGCTGGCGGAGTTCTGCAAACTTCTACCGGACAATGAAGAGGTAAAAGGGGGAATGAGCTGTAACGGTGATGACTCCCTCCCCGTCATCTGGCTCCGGTTAGCGTGATCAGGAGTCTGCCATAACACCACACACCATCTGATGGAGAGCGTTTCCTGACATGGGCCCCCGGGGGTTGACAGATATTGAAAGTGATCGTGAACATGTCTGTACCCTTAGTACCCCCGCCCCCTCTCTCTCTCTCTCTCTCTCTCTCTCGCAAGCTGCTTTTAAAGGACTGTTTGTCGCTGTTTTTGTCTGGCAGGAGAACCGTCTGAGGAGATTCAAGGGGGAGCGCAGTAGGCTGGGAGAGCCTGACCTGTTCATGCTGCTGTTGGTGGAGGTCCCCAGGTACAACAATCCCCCCTCTCCCCCCCCTCCTCCTCCTCCCCCTCAACTCTGAATGATGTCATCCACTTTTCACACACCCAGTGTTGTTGTGACTTGTACTGAGTCACCACAGACTGACTCTCTCTCTCTCTCTCTCTCTCTCTCTCTCTTTCTCTTTTACTCACTCACTCACTCACTCACTAACTCACACACACACACACACACACACACACTTAGGGCCAGACTCATGGTTTTTCTCTTTTTGTTGACTCATGCTTGTAAAGCTGATGATTGATCAGTACTAACCCTTTCCTCTCTGTCACCACTCGCCCATCTCTCTCTCTCTCTCTTTCTCTCTCTCTCTCTCTGCTGTATCTTTACGTCCATCTCTCCATCCCCTGCCTCCCATTTAGTTTCCGCCTGCGTCTGGATACCATGATCCTCCAGCAAGAGTTTGACCCGGCGGTGACCTCTCTGTGTGTGGCAGCCAGATGTCTGAGGGAGGCGGCGAGAGGTAAGCTAACGGCAGGGAGCGAGTTTTACTCGGTCTGTAGGTGTGTGTAGCTTAGCCATTCACTCCATAAAGTGCTCTTGGGTTTCAGTTTGAGCTGAACCACAGTGAATTAATGGAAACAGGAGTTGTATACATGAAGTTCAAGGTGCTGCATTAAGTCCAGATATTAAATTTGTTTAAAGTCGTGTGTGTGTGTGCGTGTGCGTGCGTACGTGATGATATTATATTGATATATTTTATTCATCATATTTTATTGATTATATTCATATTGTATGCATCTGGGTCTCAAGTAAGCACAGTCCTTTTGAGTGCACCTGATGTGAACTGCGCAGAGTGTTCAAAGTGCACACTAATAATGACCACGAGGCCTGAGGAGATAATGCTGGATGCTCTGTGCTTTGCTCTGCAGAGCTATTGAGCTGTCCCGAGTTACACTCCATCCTGCGCTTGGTGCTGAAAGCAGGCAACTATATGAATGCGGTAAGTGCTGGAGTCCTTTGATCACCATTCCTTTTCTAATACTCCCTTTCTCATAGCATAAGAATAAGGACAGTCCTTTATCTGTGCACAATGACTGCAGCGGCTGTGTGTTTTCAAGAGCGTCACAGTGACTGCGCACCTGTGTGAACTCGTTTGCTCACAGACATCACTTGCGGAGTGGTTGGTGTAGGCTGACCTTGTGCATTCTCCGTTCAGGGTGGATACGCAGGGAACGCGGCTGGTTTTCGAATTTCCTCGCTGCTGAAACTGGCGGACACCAAAGCCAACAAACCGGGCATGAACCTGCTGCATTTTGTAGCCATGGTAAGGCCAACGATGAAGCTGTATAAATAAGCCAGAGTGTGGTACTCAGCAGCTACTGGGTGGAAGGAAAGCACGAGGAAAAACTAACACAACAACACTGTAGACTCTCAATCTTGTTCAAACAGACGGGATCCATTTTAAAAACGGGGGGTTGGCATGGTCAACCATTCTTTGGTTGGTTTTATTCAAAATCGCTCCATGAAAGTAAAAGTTCTTAGTGCAACAGAGTTTATATGTATGATTAAACAAAATGATGCTAATCATGGTTTCAGGAAAAACAATATTTATGTTTAGAAAGGACAGGACTTACCTTCAGTAGCCTACATATGATTCTACCAGTATGATGGAAATAGCAGCTTGTTTATTAAACACTAGCTGGATAAGCATTTGTTTCTGTCTCCACAGGAAGCTGTGAAAAAGGACCAGGGCTTGCTGTCATTTCTCAGCCAACTAGGCCATGTCGGCTCTGCCTCCAGGTCGGTGAAATCTTAAAACAATTCACAACAACAATGATGGGATCAGACTGGGAGGTGGGGTGGGGGGGCGGCATTTAGTCACCACAATCCACCCAGAAATGACCGCGACACATTGCATATCTATTGCATGAAACAGGAATCCAAGTGTTTAGATATAGCAAGCTCACTGTTGAAAAGTGGGTCACGACGTCAGCGATTTCCCACATTCTGGCTCTTCTGTAGAGTTTGCATGCTATTGTTTCTGTGTTGGGAACAAGTTCTCCCGTTACCAATGCAGAACTCTGACTCTCAACTTGGTAAATCACTGAATGTGCTTTTAGTTTGGATCAAACCACCGAGTATTTTGAAACAATGGAACCAATGGAAAGTCTACCAACAATGTAATTAAGCAACACCAAAATGTAATGCATATTATAATGTCAAATGTCCTCCGAAGGTTATGTGAGGAGTCTGTTTACGAGGACTTATCAAAGTTGCAAAGCAGAGTGGTGTCCCTCAAGGTCAACATCCAGATGGAGCCTGAGATTGAACAGCAGACACAACCCTTCCTGGAGGTAACACACACACACACACACACACATAGAAGATCCAAACCAAAGTAGGAGAAAAAGGTAGAAATGGTTCAAACTAACTAAAAAAATATTTTCTTTCATTTTTGTTTGTTTTGTTTCCAGGTGGCGGACGAGCGTCTGAAGGAGGCTGAGGATGGGCTGGAAGGCATGAGGATGTCTAGTCAGGCTCTGGTGGAGTTCTTCTGTGAGGATGAAAGCACCTTCAAGTTGGAGGAGGCTTGTAAGGTTTTCAGCTCATTCTGCCAACGCTTCCAAAGAGCAATCCAGGTCAGACCTCCCATATGTGAAGGGTTATTTGCTTTCTTATTAGATCCAGTGCTTATCGACACTTTGATTGTACACTTTGCTTTGGGCTTACTTCTGATTATTTTCCCCTTCCTTTTTTTACCAGGAGAACGCAGAGCGGGAAGTAAAGGAGCAGAAACGTCTGGAGCGGGAACGCCAGCTGGGAGAGAAGCGTCGCTCCATCGCGGTGTGTTCAGGACCGGAGCTGGGCCTCAGCCTGGCCAAGGAATCCCATGGTCACGACGGCCAAGACGACCTGGAGAGAATCCTGGAGAAGAGCTTGAGCCACCCCTGGAGCCGCCGGAGCTTGAGGAGCTCGGATCTCCGCAGGCATTCGCACCACCTTCAACACAACACCGTTCATCTCCAGAACCCGTCCACCTTTAAGGCCTTTCCAGAGTTGGGAACCAGCCCGACTTCAACCGGTGACCACCCAATCAATGTGTCTGGCCATCGGACGCCCTCTGTGCTCGGTGGCTCCACAGAGACCAATAGCAAACAGGAAACTGCACTAGTTGGAGAGGGATCAACCCAGTCTGGTCGCTATCAAGCAGGAAACCATAACATGGAAACTTTCCAGGGCTCAAATATCGAAAAGATGAAGCCATCGCCGCATGATATTGCTTTCAAGGTCACACAACAAAATCCTGACAGCATTTCCTATGTTTCACAGTTTCAATATGAGAAGACAATGACACAAGCATGTGAACCTTCAAATAAAGTGACTCAAATCTCACATGGACTTATAGCCTCAGTGACCGCTGTATCAGCGTTCACTTCCTGTACAAACTCTGCTGCTGCAACCAGTTCCACCACTCCCCTCAGTGTTAAAAGCCAGGTTTCTACTGTAAGACATAGGTTTGGCATGCCTGTGACTGACTCTGCTTGTCCTACTCCCCCTAAAACAAAGGCTAAAGACTCTTCAGACACAGAATCGTCACAGAACTCCATTCACATCACTGGAATACAAACTCGTAGTGCCAGAAAGCCTGGCCATTTGACGTACCACCTCACCGAGAGCCAGTTACAATCCTCTCCAGACCATCATGATGGCTTACAATCACAAACACTATTCATGCCTGAACTGGAGCTAGCCAAACAGACGGCCACAGAAATGGCCTCCACACCTGGGAAAGAGAACTGGCTATCCTCTGGGCTACCCGAGGCACACGATTACCCTGACTCCCCAAATGCCGCGAGGAACGTCGAGAGGCCTTACCCTTGTGTGGGCGAGACGCTGGAGTGCCACACGCTGGTGAAAGGCTTGCGGTCCTACGACACTCTGTCCCCTCCGACCTCCCCACTCCCGCGGCCCACGCCCAGCCTCTGTTCCAAGTGGAGGAAGGAGAGAGAGGCGGACGTACAAGAGGGGAGCGCTCCGGGGTCTCCAACTCTTAAAGGGGAGGCACAAACGACAAAGACCCCTGTTCGTAGTGGCGCGGGTGCCAAAAGGGGGCTTGTGTCACGCAGTACGCCTGCCAATGGCACCGGTATTCCCAGGGTGCGCTCTAAAACCGAGCCCTCGAGTCGGGTTCCGTCTCCTGCCGATCAAATGACCTCATCTCGCCCGGCTCGCCTGTCCACTCCTCTCAGTGTGTCTGTGCGCTTGTCGCCCATCGCTCGCCCCACCGGTGTTCAAACGGATGTAAAACGAAGCAACAGCGCAAGGGAGCGTGTTCAGCATAGAAGCGAACCACAAGCTTCTCCTGCAAAATCTCCCCTGACCCGTAGGACTTCAGACAGGTCTTTACCGGAGAAAGCCTCTGGTGGTGGTGGTGGCGGCAACAACAACAACTCAGCCTTCATTCGAGGCACCCCCGTCCGGGTGTCTAAACGGCTGGCGCCAAACTCTGAAACTCAAGCACGCTCCCAGCTCCGAGCTGCCCATAGCCCGTCCTCCACCACGGCCAAGACCATCCGCACCGCTGTTATATCGGCGGCCAGGAACAAGGCCGCACAGGCGACGGGCCCAGATGTGCCTGTGTCAGACTCTAAAATCCCCACCACCACGCGCATCCCCGGCCCCAAAGTGCCTCGTTCCTCGACAGCTCAGCGACTATGGAAGTGAAAGGATGAATAATGATGGTAATGGATGTCCTGGGTAACGGGTTCTGTTTTTCTTCGTATAGTTCATAATGTCCTGCGCCAGTAGATTTGGCTCATTATGGCACCACAGAAATTCATGAATGAATGTATGTATTGGTCATGTAAGAAGATCAGATTAGATCAGGAGATTACTATTTCAACCACTATTTCTGTTACACACTTTTGTCCTGCATACAATTTTTCTATAAGAAAATTATCTTTTCTTTACATTCTACCTCTATACATCCATTAGTGTCCTGTGCCGGCATTAGGACATTTTATGCAAACCCACTGCCATATTTTCCTTGTAGAGTTCCTTTAAGTGACCTTTGGTTTCCAACCAAGTGTAATTATAATCTACTCTGCTCCAAGTGAGGGTTGTTCCTGTAGTATGCAAGAGATGTAAATGAGTAACATAAATTAATGTAATTTGTGAATTGATTCCTTCCGTGGTTGACCATTTTAATGAATGGTATTATTGTTTGAAATACAGCATCACACTATTCTTACCCGGATATATGGTGGCTCTCAATTGGCTCTGTTTGGTCCAATCAGAGGCATATTGAACTGTAATGACATGGACATACTCAGTCCTCATCATCACTCTAAAGCACTTTACAAATATTCAATGAGGCCATGTAGAAAAGATATATGCATTTTTTTGTGATTTGATTTTCTTTTTATATCAAAATATCTCATGACTTAATTTAATAGTATGTTATTTACTAGTGAAATTACATGTGTAAAGTAAAAAGATGAAATAAAGACTGTAATCAAAATAGTTTTTGTACATTTTTTCCCTCATGACATTAGTTACATGTGACTCAAATCTTCACATTCAGTTTTATGAATATATATATATATATATATATATATAATTAGCACTTTACTTGAGTACGTAATGGAAGTATTTGTCTTTCCCACATGGAGCATTACGAAAACTTTGTTTAGAGAACGCCTCCCCCGCGCCCTCATCCTTGACTGCTGCTCCAGCACCCTATTATCCTGCTAACGTCTTGTACTGGGTCTCTTGACGAAGTCACACCCCCCTCCGCCACCCTTGGTACTAGCTGTTGCCATGGAGATGTTACTGGGGAATCTACTTGCAGAATAGTGGGGTGCAGGGGGATGTGGGTGTTGGGTCCTGGTGGGAAATATTTTTTTATACGCCTAAGTGACGCCAGTGAGGCCCTTGAGAAAAGGCAATAAACGAGTGTGTCTTTGTCTTCCTGAGTGTCCGCTTGTCGGTCAGCATTGGCCCCTGAACCCGTTGGAGAGAGAAGGAGTGACATCATCAATGAACCCACCAGGGTCCAACTCAAGACAATTGTAATGCTATGATTTTCTTAGTTGCCATTTTTCTTGCATTGTAAATCAGAAAAGCTTGAATGTTATCCACGTGGTCTTAACGTCACATGGATAAGTTACGTTAAGACCATTGTTGATCAAAAGCAAATAAAAAATACAAAATTATGATGAGATTTTCTGACCCAATTTGTGAATGTACACATGCTAACAGCGACACCAAGTGGAATTTTGCAGGGAGGACAAGCAAAAGAACAATGAATCAAACAAGGAAATATTAAGAATACAAATAAAAAGTTCAGCAATACACATACATCTATGCACTAAATAAAGATAATATAATTAACTAAGGTGAAATAAAATGTGCTTGGTAAGTCCAAGGGTGATGTGAGAAAAGTAATATATAATATATATATATATATATTTTATATATATTATATATATAATATGTATATATGTATATACAAAAACACCTAATAATAGCAGCTGTAATTGTTGTCATAGAGATATGACAGGATAATATGGGTACAAACAACTAATTACCCCCATCTAGTGTTGGAGTCCTATTATTAGTCAAAACTACAAATACCAATTGACTGTGTACAGTGTACGTAGAGGTTACGTAATGGGCATCTCCCCGGATGCGGCTGTGATTGACTGTTCGAGGCAGAAAGAGCTCGAAAGCTAAGTGGCGGTAAGTAATTAAACTCTTCGGTTTAGCAGACATTCGGTTTTCGAGAGTTTAAAGATTGATTATATGAAATTATTGTTGGAATGGCGTCGTGGGCGAAAGAGGAGATCATGTTACATTTCGCCTCCAAGCTAAGTTAAACTTGTTTGCTAACGTGCCTAGCTTTCTTAACCACCGAGCTAAGCTAGCTAGTTCCTTAGCTAGATGTTATCATCGCTAGCTAACGACGGAACGCCTTGTATCGTGTGTGCAAAAAGCTCTTTATTTGGTTCTTCGTCCTTCCCGTGTAAGCCACTACTATTATCGAGGTATTGTTATCAGTAAAATACCTGGCTGCTGAACCACAACTGTCTCTGCGTCGTTGTGTTAGCTCGGATTAGCCTGTCTGCTAAACCGAGCCAAAAACTGCTCTCAGCCGCATATGTAGTGGGGATTCATGTGGCCAGGTAGTTGTGTGTGTCTGATGGGTAACTATTATTATTGCATCAATCGCGTTTAAGACGCTTTAAGAGTAGCCGAACGTATCGATCTCAATCTATTTGCGAGCTCTAATTTTGCTCTCTCCTGCTGTCCCCAGGTGCTGCAGCCCCAGCGGTCCGTAGGTAGGATGCAGACCATAAAGTGTGTGGTTGTGGGCGATGGGGCGGTTGGTAAAACCTGCCTGCTCATCTCTTATACCACCAATGCCTTCCCAGAGGAGTACATCCCCACGGTGTTTGATAACTATAGCGCCCAGATGAGCGTGGACGGACGCACGGTCAGCCTCAACCTCTGGGACACGGCGGGCCAGGAGGAGTACGACCGCCTGCGTACCCTCTCCTACCCGCAGACCAACGTCTTCATCATCTGCTTCTCCATCGGCAGCCCCTCCTCCCACGCCAACGTCAGGCACAAGTGGCACCCGGAGGTCTCCCACCACTGCCCCAACGTGCCCATCCTGCTGGTGGGCACCAAGAGGGACCTGCGGGGCGACACGGAGACGGTGAAGAAGCTGAAGGAGCAGGGCCTGGCCCCCACCACCCAGCACCAGGGCAACGCCCTCGCCAAGCAGATCGGTGCCGTCAAGTACATGGAGTGCTCCGCGCTGCTGCAGGAGGGCGTGCGGGAGGTGTTCGCGGAGGCTGTGAGGGCCGTGTTGTATCCCGTCACGAAAAAGAATACCAAGAAGTGTGTGCTGTTGTAATTGTAGTGGACGCCCGGACTTAAGACTGTGTGTAAAAGAGGGTTGACGGTAGAACAAAAAGGCGCGGGTGCAAAAGGAAGACGGAGGGGTGGGTGGTCATCTTGCTTCCTCTGGCCCACCTCTTCGAGCATAGACTTTTGATTTCAGCCTTTCTGCTGCTCCTCTTCCATCTTCATCTCCCAGAGGACTTCATTCCATTGCCGTCATCATCACCAAAGGGACTATGCCAAAACGGGGTGGGGCTACAGAGTGGATTTCCTCTCTTCCTTGGTCTTTTGTATTTTAGTTTGCTTATTTACACCTTTTTTATTCCAGTTTTACATCTGATCTAGATTTAATAGCTACTTTGCTTTGGCCTATAAAATCTCATACTGATCGTGTTTGCCTCAAGCCATAACAATGGCAGCAACAAAAACAAAACAACCACCTTGACCATACTGTTAAGATGGAGCAACCTGCCTTCTTATTCCCGGGTAGAGTTAATAATGACTACCTCATACTCACACCGTCGGGTGCATCTCAACATTCTTAAGCATTTTCACCACCTAGATTCCTGGTAATTGTGATTAAAAACAAAAACAAGCAGTGATTTTGATTTGAACTACTTCTGATTTTAACCCGTTGAGTACATAACACATTTCTGTGTGCCCCCCCTTAAATGCAAGTCACCCCTCATCCCTGAGCTCCTGGGGGTCAGTGCTGCGTGTACAGTGGCGTGTCGGGGCTCTCTGATGACGCGCCCCACCATCGGCTTACACAGACACGGATGGAGGAGCCAGAGAGCCCTGTGAGATGAGCGGAAACCGTAGAAACGCAAACAACGGTTTGCCCTCTCCACTGTAGAAGCAGTTGTCCATGCAGGTCTGCCAAATGAATCACTATTGGTGTTGGATTCTCTGAGCTTTCTTTTCATACAGAAAACATCTTCCTGAAACCCCACTCCTGTCAGATTTGTCTTTATTTTTCCCGTTCATCTCTTATGGAGTGCCGTTAAAACCACTCCCTTGTTCATGATTGGGTTAAGTGACTGTGTTTTGGCAAAAAATATGGAAACTACTCTGATCTATATAGATTTAATGGCCAACATTGATTTGTAACCCCACTATGGTCGCATCCAAAGTTAGTTATTGTTATAACATAACTTTGTATTGATCAGTAAAGTCTGTTTGTGTTTTGTAATTGACACTTGGATCGAACTGTAACATTTTCCAGTGGCAATTGGATTATTGCCTTGCATATTTCAAAATGTGTATTTTTTTAAATAACCCCTATGTATGTTTATTTTTATATTGCTTGTATTGCCAACATTGGCCTTGACTGGCGTTTGTAGTTGGATAAACATCTTTTTGATCTCAGAAAGCATTATCATAACTGCCTTTGCAGTTTGTGCAGATTTTGTACAGCAGTTTGGCTATGATGAATACAGGGCCTTTTTTGTATCTAATCAGGTGCCTTACCAAACCAAAGACTGTAGCAGTGTTTCTGTCAAACCCCATTCTTCTCAATTTTTCAATTTTCTTTACGGCACAGTGAGTGAGACGACAGCGATATGCAAATGAAAGTTTGAACCGAGTCAGTCAAGAGTATTTATGTGTTCATTTCCTGCCTCTATAGCCACTCTCGCGTCACTGTGCGACAAGGGTGCAAACCGACATGCCTTTAGGGGAAATGGAAAGCCTGCTGCTCAGACCAAGCGCTCTGTCACCGATGTACACGAGTGGAGTGAAGCCAAGTCCTTAAAGCGTTGCAGTATCTTAACTGACATTTATCAAGACACTTGGCAGGTTTTTATTGGAAAGGGCCTGGCCCCCCATGTGTAAAATTTGTATACTTACTTTTTTAATAATGCTTTTTAAAAAGAAAAATGAATAACCGGTTGCTTGTCGCTACCCACATTTATTGGTAATAACTGTAAGCCTTTTTGTTGTATCGGTTTCCAGTTTTTATATGAAAGTCAACACACCCTTCGTACTCTACTCCTCCGGATCAATGGCAGTACGTAACACGAGTGGTGGGGTTTTTTGTCCAGCGGCAGTGAAGGGTGTTCGTCTGTGGAGAAATGAGTCTATATTGTACACCAGAACAGTGTGACTGCAGAGATGGGTAAATATAATTACACGTGTCAAAATGGCACGGTTGTCTTTTCTGCCCTGTCCAGTTTTATCACTCGACGATATCGTGGAACACACACCTGTGGGGGGGGTTTCCGGAGCTGTTTGTACGCTTCTGTGTGCGTGGTACTACACTTTTACACTGGGAACTTGATCTTGTAGAAATCTTTTGTAATTGTTTTATATATAACAAAAGCATATTTGTATAAATGAACTAACAGTGAGATGATTTTAAATTATGCCAAATAAAAATGGTAGTTAAACCCACTTTTCTTTGTGTGTGACCTTTTTAGTTTAGAGTCTAGATTCAAAACCCATGTAGCTGGGACCACAAGGGGTACAATAATATACGACCAACCCAATATCTGTTACTTCTGGTACCACATTGAATTTAATTGCTAATGCATTACCATTTCTCACCACTAGATGGGCATAGAACTCTTTGCCAACTCAACATTATCTAGCAAGGGGGCTATTATGCAGTTTTCTTCATATATATATATATATAGTTTCTTTCCGTCCATTCAGAGGTAATGGTCTGTTCCCATCCCACTTTAAGGCTATCATTCAATTTAATCAGCTGTAACGGCATGATAACTCAATATGCTGAAAAATCTCCGCAACCTTTGTGGGAGGTCATTTTGGCATATGAGTGATGTGCTGAACTTCACCAAAAACTCAATACCACAGCACTGCAGCAAACACTCAAAAGGCCCATTTCCTCTCTCCGAATGTGATGACCCTTAGCGTGTCTTATAATCAACGTGCTGCTTAATGAAGCCTGGATGAGGAGGAATGTAGGTTACATGGGTGTTCTTGGTCGCTTGGCTTGACCGTGAGTGTACTTGACGGAAGTGGGACCACAAGGGATGGCCAAGTGAGATGGAGCGGGATCAGAGAGGATCGGTCTCTACAATACGCTTATGGGGCTTACAAGGTGTGTAACGTGGCTGGTAAGGTCACCCATTTTTAGACGCTCAAATGGACGCTATGGATGAGTCGGCTGTTCTCTGCTACTCTTATGTGCATGGAGAACTGGTGCCGAGAGGTATTTGTATCGTTGCATCAGGTCTGTCATGGTGAAATGTTATAGTAGTAGAGTAGTAGTTTCAGTGATGGTGTAATCCTGCACTACACTACAAACACATGTAGCATTTTCTCGTTAAGCAAACTTTAAGACTTTAACTTTTTCGAGATTCATCATCTCGATTTGCATCAAATGTTTGACTAATGGTGATGATCTCTTTCTCTCTTTACTCTTTAAATATACACATGAATACACAAAAAAAACCTGGTTCATCACTCCTAAAGATGCATGGGCAGTACATGATGAGGACGACAGAGAGAGAGAGAGTTTGCAGATAGCCTCTCTTGCTCTGTGTGAGTCACCGGTGACAAATGTGTGGGGGTGTTGGCCCTCACCAAAGCCTTGATCCGGGCTCTGCCTCTAACCTCATCCATCTCACCCACCATCTTTGTTTTCCCTCCTGCTCACCGTGGGAGGGGGGCTTTGTGCTGGGTAGCACAGGGGCAGGAGGAAGGTGGGCAGCTCTGGGGCAGCCGTCAGGCAACGGGTACCAATGAGAGACTCCCCCCTGTTTCCATCCTCTCTTGTTCTGGGAGTGAAGCAGCAGGCCTTGATCTCACACACAGAAAGCCTGCAGCGAGAGCCAGCACAGAGAGAGGGGAGCTGCAGCAGTTATGCATCTCAAATCAAACGGTTCCTAGAGGGAGAGGAGATAGGGGGGGGGCTTGAGAGATGGGAAGGGGGTGTTGGTGGGGATTGGGAGGATGGGGGTGAGAGTGGAAACAAAAGCAGTGGGTGAGTGCGAGAGATGCCAACGGGGGGGGGCGCAAGTCAAGCCATTCCTTTCAAAGGTGCAAAGAGAAGGTAGAAGCAAGAGGGAATAGTTGGAGCCACAGAAAGAGAGAGGGAGTGATCGATACAGATATATATGTATTTCCATCAAGGGGGTGACTGTGGACATCGTCCAGGACTACAAATACCTAGGAGTTCACCTGGACAACAAACTAGACTGGGCCAAGAACACTGAGGCTGTGTACAAGAAGGGCCAGAGCCAACTCTACTTCCTGCGGAGGCTCCGGTCCTTCAATGTCTGTAACACCATGCTGAGGATGTTCTACCAGTCGGTTGTAGCCAGTGTGATCTTCTATGGTGTCGCGTGCTGGGGTAGTAGGTTGAGGTCAGCAGATGCCAACAGGATCAGTAGGATCGTCAGGAAGGCTGGCTCTGTCCTGGGGGTCCAACTGGACTCCTTGCTGGTGGTGTCTGAGAGGAGGATGCTGCGCAAACTGCGTAGTATCATGGACAACAACTCCCACCCTCTCCACCAGGTGCTGACCTCATACCGTAGCACCTTCAGCAACAGACTCATCCCACCCAGGTGCACCACAGAACGCCACAGGAAGTCCTTTCTTCCTGTGGCCATCAGACTATTTAATGCAGCTACCTCAGGTCGTGAGAGGGACAGTGGAGACACAGTGACCTGAGGCCAACATACAGCCAACAGACTGCTACTGGCTTAAATACAGTCACCGTATCACTTTATCACTTATCACTTATCACTTTATTCCTTACCCACATCAACACCTGCTGCTAACTCCGTATCTGTCTGATTCCTCATCTTTAGTACCATATGCTGGATACTTATACTTATTATCTGGTACTACCAATTGCACTTGCACTAAGCGTATTGTTGTGTATTGTATATACCTACGCATAGTGTAAATTTGTGTTTGTGTTTGTGTTTTGTCTTTGTGTGTGGTGTCTATTTCTCCTCCTGTGTATTTC
>OOFB01005632.1:0-15152 GCA_900323305.1 Trachyrincus murrayi
TCTTGTACAGTATGTGGTACACAACAGCTGCCATGTCAATATTGGGCAGTTCCATTGTAAAGTAATAATCTCATGTTGTTTTTTCTTTCAACCTTGTTTCATTGTTACAATCAACCCAGTGTCACATAAAAGTCTGTAGGGGACAGGTGGGTGTCCTCCACTGTAAGCAAACTAACTAACGGAGAATATTTCATGTATACTAGGAAATCATAAAAAAGACACATCTGTCATAATTGTGATACACATTTAATATCGTTCTTGAAGTGCACAAAAATAACCAGCTACAAAATGGGTTTATTGAACACAAAGTGTGAGCGGCAAAAAGTGGAAGTGCAGGAAAAAAAACATGGACAGAAAGTCTCCTCCTATTTTACCACCATGTGTGAGTGTGATTAGCCATTACAAGCTGTTTCAAAATTGTCATGTGACAACTGGTAGGCTTATCTAGCCATCATACATCTGGTGGACACTCCCACTTGTGATGTCACTATGTCAATGACAATTTTAGTCACGTGACAATTTTGAAACGGCTTGTAATGGCTAATCACTCACATCTGCTGGTAAAATGGGGGCCCTTTAAGGCTAACGGGAAGCCAAATAGAAACCAGCATGTTTAACAGAGGATGCTCGGCATGATTCTCCTGTAGTGTCTACTTCGCCATGAGACTCGTCTTCTTGATCACATGCTCCATGTCGGCATGTTCAGACGTGTCCAGCTTGATGTCGTATTTGGCCAGGATCTTCATGATGGGCCTGATCTTCAGCCACCACTGTGTCTTAGGGATACGGTGCCTGAACCACACACACACACACACACACACACACACACACACACACACACACACACACACAATGGTATGTAGAATAAACTATGACCTTGAGTAGGACCTTGGATGAACTACCAGAATCAACGTAATTTTCTTTGTATGTTCGCAGTTTAAGCAAAACAATGCTACATATACATTTATTCACATTATAAAACAATGCTACAATGTTGTAATGGGTCTTACTCAAAATCAGTCTCCGCTTTCAGTTCGGCAAGGGGCTGGAAGTTGAGTGCTCTTTTTCTCATGCCCAGCACACAGGCGGAGTCTGGTGTGTTCGCAAAGATGCGCCCTGAAGAATGATTCAAATAGATCTATTAGCACTTGATGGAATCGCTGACGCAACAAAACATTACCCCGATCCCTTGGTGTGGAAGGATCACAGTCTCTGAAGATCACATGATCTCACTGAAACCTCCTTAGTTCTGCTTACCATGTCGATAGCAATCCTTCAGTTTCTCAGTCAGCCATAGGACAGACTTGGAGCCCATTTTTGTGCCAAAGTTTCTATCAAAAGGCGTTGGGGTTCCGCCCTACAGGAAGACATTCAGAATTCAGACAGTATTATTATTATTATTATTATTATTAATAATAATAATAATAGTGTTATAGTTCAAGTGCTAAATGAAACTGTAGCCCTGCTAACAGACCTGCTGCATATGTCCCAAGACATTTTTGCGGCAATCGAACACCCCCTTGCCCTCCTCTGAATACAGGTTAAAGATGAAGTCTGTAGTGTAGTTGGCATTGGAGTTCTCATTCCTATAAATGGATGAAAAGACAGAGAGGTGTAGTCGTAAGACATACAGCGGTTTAACTTGTAGTAGCTTTCATCCAGAGAGGTATAGCCGTAAGACATACAGCGGTTTAACTTGTAGTAGCTTTCATCCACGTTTGGCCCATTGATCCGAGCATGTGTATACGAAAGCACCGGAACCTTGATCAAGACAAACAGCAAACATACCTGAGAATCAGCCCTCTCTTCACTGTTGTCTTCATCTTTTGCACAAGATGCTCCACGTTCAACTGTAAAGCAAACTCACGTTTATTTTCAAGTTTAAACACGACTCAAACAAACATGTCTGTCTACTGAAGAATGCTGTGGCGTGCGTGTCCCACCTCCAGGTCCTTAATGCTGAACTTCTCTTCATAGATGTAGGCTGCGTCCGCCCCGGCAGCCAGGCCGGCCATGGTGGCCAGGTAGCCACAGTAGCCGCCCATGGTTTCTATGATGAACACACGACGCTTGGTGCCTGCAGCGGACTGCTTGATCCTGTCACAGGTCTGGAGGTCAAACGAAGACAAAGTTAGCTGGTAAACTGTGTTGTGAGTTATGAGACGTTATGTTTCAGTGTGCTGTTCGGTTCGTAAAGGCACGCGGTTACAGAGGGGAGGGAATGTTATGTTGATCGTGTGCTGTGCAAAGTTCTCATGCATTTACGTTTTTACGTATTTCAGAATAATATGTCAGATGTTGGATAGTTGTGGTTATGACCCTTGATTAATTAGTCAATTAAATTAAATTAAAATTAAATTAAATGGTCATGGTCAAGTATGTGTGTACGCGCACGTGTGCATGTGTTCACGCATGTGTGTGTGCATGTCCACGCATGTGTGTGTGTGTGTATCGTGTGTTGTGTGTGTGTGTGTGGACAGTACTGACAGAGGTAATGGTGTTGAGAGCAGTGTCAGCTCCGATGCTGAAGTCAGAGCCGGGGACATTGTTGGAGACGGTAGCAGGAATGACCACCATTGGAATGCACAGCTCCTCGTATTTCTCCCTGGCCTGAACCAGCTCCAGGCCGCCTACATACGCCTGCAGGGGTGGAAGCAGCGGCTGCAGGTCAGTTTCTGGGAATACTTGGATAAGATTCTAATAAGAGTACCAAGACTCCTCCAAGGACAGGGTTGGGGAGAATAGACCTGGTTTAAAGTGTAAAGGGCATGAGAGTAACACTGGGAGATTAACAGTGGTGTAACACTGGGAGATTAACACTGGTGTAACACTGGGAGGTTAACACTGGTGTAGCACTGGGAGATTAACTGTGAGATGAGCAGAGGTAGACCATGATGCCATACCTCAAAACCGCCGATGATCACCATGGCATGGATGTTGTGCTTGGCGATATTCAAGCTGATTTCCTCCACCATTTTACCTGGCAAGCTTCTGAAGGTTGAAACAAAGAGGACAACAGAATGATAAACATGAACGGTCTTTCTTATCTTGATCTTTCTTATCTGAAGTATGAGCAAAATGTTGTACCTCTTAGTACCAAGCATCGACCCTCCCTTGCCAGTCCAGCCACTCACACTAGTCCACGTAATGGGCTCAATCTGGGACCAGAGGAAAGCATTGTGAAATGTTATGCTATAATATCACTAATAGTATTACTAGTAAGTTTGTATAGTAGCAATTCTACATGAAAACACAAAGTGCACTTACTATTAACATAACAACAAATTGTATATATGCTTTTTAAAAATCTAATCTAAAGCATATTACAATAACATGAGTGCATACATTTCTTAGCGTGGGTGGCCAGGCCCCAGTGGGAATCGAACCCCTAACCCTGGCGGTGTTAATGCCGTGCTTTATTAGTTGAGCAAGACCACTAACAATAGCAACAACACAATAATCCAATGACTCTCAGAGTCTTTTTAATCATACTGTAACTTCTACCAGGGAGAATACCGAGGTTGATCTTACTCCTTATCTAACCTTGGATGGATGTGTTGTGTGAGCAACAGTGCACTGTTTTCGGACCAGACAGACAGACAGACAGACAGACAGACACCGATAGACTTCTGTACACACATTTCCGTGGGCGAGTCCGTCGAAGCCGTCGTACACCGCCAGCATGGTGTGTCCCTGTATGATGCCCATCCTGACGGCCGAGCGGACCGCAGAGTTCATGCCGGCACACGGCGCACCGACGTTCATGATGGCCACGTTGATGTTGCTCTGGGAGTCAGAGAGAGAGAGAGACGTCGCGGGTTAAACCCAGCAAGGAGGAAGGAGGAGTAAGGGTGGTGGTGGTGGTGGTGGGGGTGACATTTCCCTCACCTTAGCGTCTGGAGGGTTGATGTGGGCAAGGAGCTTGTATGTGTTCCAGTTGTTCTCAAAGCTCCTGTGCAATGCAACAACAACAACAACAACAAAAAAGAGGATGCGGCTTGAGTCCGTATTTATGTAATGCCTTTCAATATTAGTTCTTCTAGATATTAGTCAAAAGCCAACATTCATACTTTCCCCTCAGCTTGATCGCATCCTCAAATCTGCCCTCAGACATGGCTGCAGTGACGTCCTTGGTCTGGGGAGGAGTCAGAGCGTTACACCACACGTAGTAGAGGAGGAAGTAGAGGATAGTTGAGAGATGTTTAGGTGGCTGAAGGCAGGGGGAGCGGGGGGCATACCACTTGTACACACTCCATGAGGGGCAGTCTGATGGCCTGGTTCCCTGAGAGACTGACCACGCAGGCCGGGGTGTCTGGAGTGGCCTCCAGGAGAGCCATCACCGCCTCCACTCCCATCCTGCTGCCCTGGAGACGGGGGTGAGACAAGAATATTAACGCATTCGAGAATTGTCTCGTGTCCAGGTGTAGCTAAAGTGTAGTTGGTTGTCCGAAGTGCAATGTACTGTGCACAAAGACGTTGTATTACAGTATTGTAATATTGTTTTGTAGACGTCTGAATTCCTGATGCCATTGCAATTGCTATCAGTCTATCAGGGCTACAGTATATGGATGTATTGTATTGATATTGTTAGCCCAAGCTAACAGCTACAGGTAGATTCAACACACAGGCCTAACAGTGGAATGTGCTGTGTGTGTTTGATGCAAACGGGATAGCTAAGTCAAGTCATAGGAACATTTAGTGACTCTGCATGGATACCAACCAGGATTCTGTCAAAGGCAGAAGGCGTTCCACCCCTCTGTACATGTCCCAGGACGGTGGCACGCGTGTCAAAGCCAAGCCTGTCAGTCACAAGCTACAACAAGCCATCTGTGTTATTATAGAGCACATATACAACGTATCCAACTCCATGTTAGCCTGCTGATCTATGAAGGCGCGGGGGGGGGTACCTTCTTGATCTGGTCAGAAGTGATGGGTGTTCCAGCTCTGGACATGGCACCCTCAGCCACGATGATCACATTCAGACGAGAGCCTCTTGCTCTTTGCTACGACGTCAGACCGGAAACAATCGTATGAGGATCACAACACTACGTCCGGTGATATGGAGTTAACACGCGGTTTCTGAAGGTCTTGTGTATTGATCGGTATGATACGAGTGTATTGAAGACGTACGTCTGCCAGCCTCCTGCACAGATGTTCCTCCCAGCCCTCATCTGGGGGCATCTCGGGGATGAACACCCAGTCGGCTCCACAGGATAAGGCTGTGACCAGGGCCAGGTAGCTGTGCGCACACACACACACACACACACACACACACACACACAGAGAAAAGTACTCACCCACAGTGTCTGCCCATCACTTCCAGAATAAAAGTCCTCTGGTGGCTGTAGAAAGTAGAAAGAAGTTAAACACGTGGTCAATGTAATGTAAATTGTGCTTTTAACTTGGTGAAGAACCAAGAATAGTGATTCGATGAAGACCATCCAGTGGTGTGTGTGTGACGTGATGGGGGGTGAGTGACCCGTGTCTGACCTCTGGGCGGTGGTGGTGATGGCATCCACCACCTCGATGATACGGTGCAGGGCAGAGTCCGTACCGATGGTCATGTCGGTCCCGCAGAAGTCGTTGTCGATGGACCCGACCATGCCGACGATGTTTAGGTGGGAGGACTTGCTCGCCTCATCCTTGCTAATTTTACCTGCAGACACCAAGTCACCCACGGGTTATCGTGCATACCAAATGATCATTAATAACACGTTTCACGCCGCGCCCTGTATTCCCCTATCACCACCCCCGTAGTCTGGCCTCTCACCGGCTTTCACCAAGTCCAACAGCAGTCCACTCCACTCCGTCCTGAACTGGTTGGCTCCGGTAAGGCTGCCGTCACCTCCGATCACACACAGGTTGGTGATGCCCAGCTTCACCAGGTTGCAGGCGGCCCGCTGGCGGCCCTCCCTGGCCTGGAAGTCCTTGCACCGGGCGCTGCCGATCACAGTGCCACCCTGGCATGGGAGACGGAGAGGGATGGGGGTTAATGGCGGCGCGTAGTGATACGCACGGTGCGTACGTGTGCTGGCTGTGAGGTTGACAGGGGGTTAGAACGTTAAGAGCATCCCAGTGTCTCCCCTGGTCAACCATGGGGTTTAGCTTAGGCTAATGACTTAGCCTGAGATGGCTTCTGGTACCAAGGGTAGCTGGGTTAAATACAGACCTTGACTTAAGGTAAGATCTTCCTCACTTAAATGGAGCCCCAAAAATCTCAATGTTGAAATGTCTACTGCATGTGAAGCCAATACTTAAAACGTGAACGTTCGACTTCCGAATACCCTCTCACAAGCTGACACCATGGTGTGTGTATCTCATTTAGTATGATGCTTATGATACGTGCCCTGTGGTTTGCTAGGCTACATACACACCAGCTGGAGCATCATAGACACACTCTCCCATGTGGCAAGCTTGATGTTGTCTCCTCCATCCACCAGTCCTTGGTAGCCCTGGAGCACACGACAACATGGTACTGTTATTGTATTATCCAACCGTATCGCCTTTGCTTTTTTAAATCTGGAAAACGATCACACACATTTTGTTAATACTGTCAGCGTAGTGAAATAGTTTGTAATGTTGTATGTCAAAGAATATGATGTACCTCATGGACAAAATAGACTTTGGCTCCAGTGTATAGGCCAACTCTGACAGTGGCCCTCACCGCTGCATTCATACCTGTTACACACAAGTATTGGTGTAGGTTCATTATTATATTATGTTTGAAATGTTGGGGTTAGAACAACTACGCAAACCAAGCAGCGGTGGGAATTTTCCGGGTTCAGAAAATAAAAGTCCAGACAAGTTGGCGGTGGTCAGTTGATTATTACTTGACATTAAAACCCAAACGGTTGACTCAAAATACCAGGGTGGACTTTTTCACATTGTGATGCTGGAATCTCCACTTCTGCAAACCACCTCGCTTTCATTTTCTAAATGAAAGCAAGTTGTATCATATGATCAACACCGAAGCAACGACATCACGTAGCAGTTCACCCCTGACCTTTGGAGAAGAAAAGGTCACCTAATCGCAAAGAAATGTAACGTTAGAGGACACGTAGCCTTTAGCAGTCATTGGAGTCGGTCTGGACAAAAATAGTCTGTACCGAGCCGAGGAAAAGAATAATGTCACAGTGTGACGATGTAAAGCTGCCCCGGGATGACTAAAGGCCAGGGCGTGAGGCCTGTGTAATGGCAGTCTGCCGTAGAGGCTCTGGTTTCACCACACGGCAGCTGTGGACCCGGCCACCCCATAAAAAGGTCACAGTCACTAAAATTAGGCCCACAACAGTAACACAGAGGGGACGAGTCAAGGGGACAAGGGCTCACTGAGGATCCAATGCAAAAGGTTAGAGGGCGACTCGAAGTGACATAGCTACGGTATAGCTATGCACAGGGCAATGATACTGCAGAGATAGAAAGAAGAGAACCTGAAAGACCATGAAGTAACTTCAAACTGAGGTTAGATGATAACATACTTAAGTTTAAGAAAAAAGTTTATACATGGTTGTAGTTTGCAGACATATTAAAGGTTATCAAGGTATATACCTTAGATTGAATGAACTGTGATGGTTTGCAAATTGAAGCTATATAAAATGTTTGACTGCAATCAGCTGCATTAAACCAAAGATAACCATTCATAAAAAATGCAAGCTGAGCTTGTATTGTGATGCGTTTGTTGTTGAAGTATATATATATAGTCTAGCCAACGACTCTTGACATCTGACCTTTAACCTTAGTAACCATAGTAACCACAGTCAACGCTCCTCATCAACTTTCCCGCGTACTTGGAACATAAACAGAACATTTAAACTAAAATAGTACAACCCGCCTGCTTACCTTGGGCATCGCCCCCCGAGGTCAGCACGGCAATGGAGCGACCCAAGCCCATCTTCGTGGGGTCCATGCTGCTCGACGGCGAGGTCTTGGACATGTCTCCAGGGGAAGGAAACAAGAGCTTGGTTGCGAGGAAGGAGCAGAACTCTCGAGCGCTGCTGCTTTCTCTTTCACTCTCTGCTTCTCAGGGGGAGGCAGGGGGTGAGCACAGGCTTTATAGGTCTCACTTCCCAAACCCTGGCCCCGTGACCGTATCTCCCACACACACACACACACACACACCCCCAAGCTAAATATACATGAGTTGCATCTGACCACCTGGATTGGACAGTTTCAGAGCAAGAAAAAAAAATACCTGGTATACAATGTCTTAACATAAATAATGTGGAGACAATAGTCTTCATTTTTTACTTCACTTGTTTTTTTATTGCTGCCGTGTGAATGGAGTTTGGCAAACATCTATCACAAATCATTCATTCATATATATTTTATTTTGGGCCTTGACCAATTGTCCTTTAAAAGTACATCCCTCGTAACAGTGCCAAGTATACAACTTACTCCACATAGTTGAAGTAGCATCTTCACAGGATTCAGTGTCGACAAACAGTACCGTGTACAAACTCATCCAATAGACTACTGTAAGAACATACATAGGGATCTAAAAACAGCCAATTTACAGTCACACGTTTTAGGAATGAGATACATTTATTTTAAACACTGTACATGAAGAATGAATAGTGTTTCCATTTTCTTAGGTCCACACACCCCTGTTTGAGGGTTGCAATATAGAGCATAACATGAAATACAAGAGGCGAGTAAAGCCAAATGCAAAATAGGCTCCAGGTAAAAAGCTATGGATCACTATTGATCAAGTCTATACGACTCATAGGGAACAGTGCAAACTTAAAAATGAAGTGATAATTCCTATTCCTACATCACTGATTCTACAATTACATTCTTGTCAACACCTTGCATGTTTCTACATGATTTAACACTTTCAGGCACTAATGTTAGCTTAATGTGATAAATGAATATAAACAGCGGAAAATGTATTCTGAATCAAAGTTGCCTGTGGCATTCTGCTGCGGCTACTTCATAGTGCGGGCTACAGTGTTTGACAAACATTAGATTGACAGTAACACGTCAGTAAAGAGGAAAGACTGCTAGTGCAAAATTCATCTCTCCCTCAGCGGAGAGGCAGAACCAGGGGAGCCGTCACAACCCACAGGCCTAAACGTCTGGAAGACAAAATCAAATACAATACAGTCAATACAAGTTTAAACATTACGGTCCACGTTCAGATTTTGTATGAGCATTTAATTTAGCATTTAACCTTTTCTATGGAGCGTTATTACATTTGAGGAATCTTATTAATTAAATGGGCTATTACTTGTCATTAGAATGATTCATTATAATTATTACTGGCGTTATAATAATAACAATTATATGTAATTGATTAGTATAATGATGATGATGATGATGATGAAAGATTATGTGGAGCTCACAGTAGAGTCCTGGAAGTGCAGAAAGGAGGCCAGAGGGTTTCCATAGCGGGGTCTCGGGGGCTGGAACGCCTGGGCGTCTGGGTCTGAGCAGGAGGTGTAGGTGGCCACTTCCTCGTCCAGGCGAAGCTCGTCCAATAGGAGCCGGCGCTTGAGCAGCAAGGCCATGGCGGGGCTCGCGGCTGCACAGCTCTTGTGGCCCAGGAAGTCTAGGCCACGCCGGGTGGACATTTAAAAACACATGGGGCGGTATTTGGAAAAACAAATGTCAAAGTTGGTTAACGACTGTGGAGCAAGAATCCTAAACACAAGAAAGTCCTAAAAAGGCATTTCAATATCAGGCAGTGACTTACAAAACACAAATAAAGCACTGACAAAGAAACACTGGGCACACAATACACACACAAGAATCCTAAACACAAGAAAGTCCTAAAAAGGCATTTCAATATGACGTGATCAGGCAGTGACTTACGAAACACAAATGAAACACTGGGAACACACACACACACACACACACACACACACACACACACACACACACGCACACGCACACGCACACACGCACACGCGCACACGCGCACCTCGCTGGAGACTGGACGCAAAGTGTTTTCCAAGGCCGGTCGGGTCAAACTCGGGCCGCTTCCCATCGAGTCCCGGTGCCGTCGCCCTCTGTGCGTCCGAGGCGTCTCCGTGTCGCTCCGACTGCACGAGGCCCTCGGGCTTCTCGACCCGAGGAGCCCTGAACAGCTTCTTCCCCGTCGAGAAGAAGATGACCGATTCCCTGTGGGGCTCCTGGAGGAAGGGCTGTCCTCCACCGCTCTTCTTCTCCTCCTGCCGCGCCTCAGCCTTGTCCACCTGGCGGTCTCCGTGACCTCCGTCAGTCTCCCCCTTTTAGTCAGAGCACGGGTTAGTTCAGGAAGGGAAGCACAAAGAAAAAACCTTGCATCAGGCAATGCTGAATTGGATTGGATCTCCCTCTATTGAGATCGGTCTGTGCGTTTGGTTCGGATAGCTCACAGTAGAGGCTTGGTCAGAGAGCTGATCTGCGGGCGTCTCTGGTTCTCTGTCAGACACGTTCATGGTTTGCTCGTCATCTTGATCGTCAAAAAGTCTCTGGACAATATCCTGTCAACAGAAGAAAAATTGTCTTATTGGCCGTCTTTACCAGCATCCTAGTGGATGGATCCTTGGCTTAATGCAGAAATGAATCATATATGTAACTTATTATGCAGCGACAATGGCAGCCTATTGGCGTTAGCATTAGCCTTTCGTGTTTCCATCTCCGCTGCTCACCTCATCGTGTGGCCGGCGCTCTGAGGTGCAGGCCAGGAGATTGTGTGACATTGGGCGTGCGGACAAACACCTCTTCTAAATATATAGAAACCAAAACAAAACCACATTAGCACACATTAACAACCATGTTAGGGAGACGTGTGCGCTGTAAGGGAGCCAGGCCAAGGAAGACATGGGCAGAACCTGCAGACATACATGCATACTGGCCATGGCGGACATCGGCTGGTGCCTGGTGTTCGGGACTCTCTGAGGGGTCCACTTCATGGTGGGAGTTCCTTCGTGGGGCATGACTGCGGATAATTAAAAAGCCCACAAGAAGCTATGTTTACACTGCGATCACAAGAGATGAAGCAAACTGGTTTCAGACGTAAACAACAGTCGTCCCTACCTGCCGGACCTCCCGGTGCCTCCCCTTGAGGCTTGGTCACAGGGACTCTCCTGGCCTGAGAGCAGAGCATCGTGGTGAATAAAGACCCACCCTGTTACTTCCATTCACATCCAATCACAATAGGGACAACATGGATAGGCATTGGACTTACCGTGTAGACTGAGGTGCCCCTGCCTGTGGGACGGGCTGAGTTGCTGGGGGTTTTGTCGAGCGGTCCCACAGCCTTCAGCCCCTCACCATGCAGGGTGCTTCGCATGGCTGCAGGGTCCAGGGAGAACTGTGCCACCCTCATTGGTCCTACGAGGGAAAAGCACATAGCAAAGATTATGCAATGCAACAATCCATTTAATCACCGCTACTATCACTGAGATCAAGGCTGGACACCAAACACCATTACTTAAATAGCTGTTGAGATTACAGGCTTTTAAAAACAGACACCATTTAAACAAAAATATAAAGAAAAGTAAAAATAATAATAATAATAATAATAATAGTATAATACGAATATAATAGTAATAAAATATCAGGCTCAACAATTTTAGTAATTTAGTCGAGTGGCTCAACTATTTTATTATAATTATATTTTTCTTTTTTTCTGCCAACCTGTAATGGGTCCAGTCTTTTTATGGCTCTTCATGACAGACACTCGTTGGGGCTGGAAAGAAGAGAACATCTAATAAAACTTCTTGTTTTCAGAATTGACACTCAAGTCACAGAAAATTATTCATTATTCAAACAACAGAACAGTTGCTTGATCACAGTCAAATCAGTGAACAGTAAAAATGCCAAGATTCCAGTTCTACCGGGGAAACAACAGAAGACTAGTCTAAATGGAACTTACTAGGTAGTTATAGGGTTTTGTGGACTCTGGAGTTGCAGAGCCCACACGCATGGCACCGACCCCGTCCTCTCGAAGGATACTGAGCAGGGCTGCATGGTCAAGCTGGAAGGCCTCTTCTTTGCCTAAGTAACAATACAAAAAACAATGATTTTGCAACAGTGCTAAAGTAAGAGCACGCCAAAACACAATAAAAAAAGTCAAAGTGGCAGAAGATACATTTCAGCAATCACTTGTACTTTGATTTGAGTATTGTACTTTTGATTTGAAGATAGACCTTACGTACCACCCAAACAGCTGGAAGAACCAGCAGCGGCAGCAGCCTGCAATGTCCGCTTTTTGGATGGGTCTTTGATACTCAGCAGGTCCAGATTATTCAAACAAGCTTCTGTACTTGCTTGGTTTGCCGAAGCCTGGGCAGAGGCAGCAAAGGTGTTCTGATGCATATTTTTAGCCTCCGGATGTCTGGACACCTGCGATGCAGTGGCTGGAGCCATAGTCATTAGTTTAAGCGTGTGAGAAGTCAAGGACACAGCACTTGAAGGCCCAGTTTCTTGAAGCGTCTCCATTCCATCAGTCAATTCCACATTTGGTCCTGGAACATTAGATGACTCTGGTTTCCTTGTTGCCAGTTTTTGTGCAGTAGAGAGCTGCGATGCAAAATCTACACCAAACTTTGTGACAGGGGTTTTTGTATTCATATAGTTTCTTTTTGAATTCAGAGAATGCAATGTATTTTCATCATGGCCAACCCTTGGTGTTAATGTGTTTAAAAGTCTTTGGTTTTGGGCTGCCGTTCCTTTGCTCCTTGGCTGAGAGAAATTAAAAGGCACGGGCTTGGTGCATGGCTTCTTCGACTTAGCTTTTCCCTAGAACAAAATGCCAGAGGGAAACAGACATAAAAATAGTGCAAAAAGTAAAAATGTGTGATGAATAAAAGGTTGAATGTGCAGAAGGACAAGATATACACTTACAGCCAAAGGTTTATCCTCCCAACTCTTGTGGGATTGGGCAAATTCCTTTGAGGTCTGAAGATTGAGGGACTTTGCAAGGACTGGAAGTCTGCTTGAACCCAATCGAACGCTTGCCTTTTGGCTTTTCCCAGTGCTTCCTGGGTTCTTGTTCTCGACATCTTTCTTAAAGAACTGAGGCACAGATAGAGTTTTAGAAGGCCCGGTGTCTCCTGGGGTCCTGTTTTCTTCATTCTTCGACCTGTGTAGAGGGAAAATAAATATATTAGATGGATTTCAAGCCAAACTATTTACATTATGACGGTTCACCAGTCTTATTGCACAGATCATACCTCATATAGTCACTGTGGATTTTGTTTTGACTTTGCTGACCAAGTACTGATATGGAGTCCATAACGACGTGATGCAAGAAAGTGTGCCCTGTGGAAAGACTGACAAAGCTAGTAAGACATATTAAAGAAATACAATTTAACACATAGGTGAGCTTTTGCTGGAATATACAAACATCAGCAAATGCATTGGTCGTGTCTTCTAGTAACACTAGAAGTAATGCCATAGAAATTACAAATAAAAACGCATTTGAATGCACGTTAGCAAAGCTAGCACCTAGCCAGATAGTATCTCATTCAAAAATGTTATATCGGGGTACGTTGCATGCAAACTGGAACTATCCAAAACGAACACAATGTGCATTGTTAACAAAAGGAAAGTAAAACCACGGATGCACTAAATTAACCCGTACAAGTACACATTGGTGCACATGGACGCTACAACAACACTGGCGTCCGCCGTGTCGTGACACACGGGATACAACACACAACACTGGTTGTAAAAGTGGGAGAAAGGTGAAAAGTAAGGTGCGATATTAAGTCACTTTCAAATACAAATACATACTTTCGAGGTGGAAGGGGGTTGTACGTTGCTTTTGTATGTCCAATAAACCCCTTTCCCGATTGATTGATTAATTAAGTCCCAAGTAACGGCTTCTTCTTCGTTCGAGTCTTGCAGGTGATTTAAAGGTCTCGTTTTGTTCGTTCGCACCAGCGACCTGTCAACTTCCTGGACTCGGAGCAGTTTGTAAAAAAGCGCGTTTTTGTATTGGTCGCGAAGGGGATATTATAGGAACCAATCAGTGTGGCTCCGCTAGCTGTTTGGTCCTTCTGACCAATGAGACAGCGAGTCGAGTAAACATTTCCATGGCAACGAATCCTAGAATCGATTTACCACGTGATTTGTTTACCGCGGTTGCAGTTTTTTAACACATAGGTGATGGTTTTTTAGATTACAATGGAAAATAGCAACACACATGTGGTATTCACTTTTTATACATATATATATATTTGAACTACCTTGTAAAACATATTAGACTTATTTAAACGAGTTTGTCGTACACACTGTTGGATAACGGGGTTTCTGGGTGACGTCACAGCAGATATGCGTGCGCAACCAGGGGACAGAAAGCATGGACGGACGACCGTCAAGATGACAAGGCTTTGCTGTGCCGTTAAACTGCGCTAATCGCAAAAGCCAGGGATGGGAAATGTTTAACGTACCATGGGATTCACATCCCTTTAATAAAAACAGAGGACAGTTAAGGATCCAAGTCTTTAAAAGGGCGGATTGGAGTGGTAATAGTCCAAAAGACAGTGAGTCAGTGCAGCGCCCACTTCCAACACAAAACCCGGATCATGTGTCATAGTACAACTTCGTAGTTTGAACATGGCCACACAGTACATAATTGTAGGCATCTAATGATTTGTATGCACGTGGATTTTCTTTAGTATATACACAAGGCTCTTCTATCAGATATGTGTATAATAACCTATATCCCATTTGGACATCCAATATCCATTCATTTTCAGAAATAGCATAAGAATGCGGTAATGTTTTCCCATTAGTGAGAACTAATTAGTTTCTGTAATTGGTACAGTAGGAGGCTCGATGTAGGCTAAGTGCCATTACCTGCCCTATCTTCACATACCCATCCCATCCCATATTATTATAGTACTTTTATAGATTTTCCAATCTATATAACTAGAGGATTTTTGATGTCCACATCTCTTATTTTTCAATAAGATAATAAGGATGATATAGAATCTATAAATGCACTATAAGCCTAATATGGGAGGGGATGGGATATGACCAAAATAAAGGGGAAATGCACAAAACACAAACTGTGACATGATTCTGTGGTCCAAACAATCCAATCCAACCATGTTTGTAAACGGGAAATCCGTCTACTTTTGGTGTTGCAGTAGGAAATATAGAGCTACTAGCTTCTACGAGCAGTAGCATCGTATACAAACATGTATACTAGACCCGAG
>OOFB01005633.1:0-30038 GCA_900323305.1 Trachyrincus murrayi
GCATGCATATGTGTGTAAAGCCCAGTTACAGTCCAATTAATTTGTACAGATAGATAGAGGTAGATAGATAGAGGTAGATATATAGAGATAGAGGTAGCTAGATAGAGGTAGATAGATAGAGGTAGATAGATAGAGATAGATAGAGGTAGATAGATAGAGGTAGCTAGATAGAGGTAGATAGAGCTAGATAGATAGAGGTAGATTGATAGAGGTAGATATATGGAGCTAGATAGATAGAGCTAGATAGAAAGAGCTAGATATAAAGAGGTAGATAGATAGCTAGATAGATAGAGCTAGATAGAAAGAGGTAGATAGATAGCTAGATAGATAGAGCTAGATAGAAAGAGGTAGATAGATAGAGGTAGACAGTGCGCATGATGGATAGTATATTTGCTCATCGGCTCCACTGAAAAATGACCTCTTCTGTAACGTTGGCATGCGATGGATAATGCACGCGTTGCTCAAGCACATCATAAAAGCTTTCCCCCGTTCTGTGATTAATGCTTATCTCTCACGGGCACGCCTAAATGAAGACGTCTGTCAGACAACGGTCCGGGTTTTGTCAGTACCATGTCAGTTGTGAAACGCTGACACGCTCAGACACACGAGGTAGTGCGGTTCTGAAGACTCTTCAGGAGTCTTCTGAGGTTCTGTCTGACCTGGTGTTGAACTTCTCCGACTGGGATGTGGATGCCATACATGGCTCTGTTTTCTACTCTGCTCATATATCGATGAGTTCTGCTCTAGGCTGTAAAACAAAAGAGGTAGGCCACATCATTTAATACTGTGTGTGTGTGTGTGTGTGTGTGTGTGCGTGTGTGTATACCTTCGCTCCACTCTCTCTGTTATCAGGCCAACTTGTGCACCTGAAATATAAAATGTGATATTTTGATTAAACAAACATCTTAAAGATTTATGTTTTATCTCTAACGTTTATGTTTCATTACTCTGCAAGTTCACATAGCCTGCACCTTAAATTAATCTGGAAGCCAAAATCTCAGAGTCGAACGCAGCAGGCCTCCGACCAGTCGCTGCCACAGAATCATTTCAATCCTGCGAACGAAAGGAAGGGGGGAAAAAAAGAAGAAACCATTAAAACCACTACTCCTCCCTGCTGCCTGTCTCTATTTCGGTGCCTCTCGCCTGAAGCCCCTCTGACGTTTAACACCTGTTAACTTTTACGTGTTGTGAGAGAAGCAGCTGAATAGGCGGGCCATTATGTCCCGTGCCAGTCTCCTTGGCCATATCCCCAGTAGAGGAAAGACCACTCCCAGCGTGGAGCCCCTTCACCCAGCCTGGTGAGCGGCTCCACTAGGACCTAAAACCTTTGCTCAAAACCCAATAGTACTTCCATTCCCATTTGTCAGATGAAGGAAACCACCATCTTTCCACAGCCCTCTCCAGTAAAACGCTACACCGGGAGAGCGCTGGGCTCTCGGCGGTTACAGCGGACCGTACCATTACGAGAAAGGTCCCAGTGTTATGTGTCCATCACGGTCGAGTCGAGCTATAGCCAACAATGAGGTTTGTTTTGTCACCATATGTCAACCCCAATAGTTCTTGAGTTGGCTGGGTGCTCAAACTCTCCCAACCACAAGTGATACTCGAGGATATAGGCCCTATAAGGCCTATGGTTGTTTTAAACAAACAACGGGGAAAAGTACTGCAGGCCTACTAGCCCACAGGAAGGGGGTAACCAGAAACATGTACGACAGACAGGTACAGTAGGCCTAATTGTTGGTGAAATTATTAACCTCACCCTCATAACATCAGGAATTGTTGATGTCCCTTCAACAGTATACATCTCCGAAAGGACTGCCGTCTGCCTGCCATAGGCTTACTGACACATGAACACTGCCACGGATCACTTTTTTTTTTACTTCAAATAAGAGGCTAATATGTAGGGCTTGGATTCCAGTGGCAGGAAATACCCGAGGAGGACACCTTCAAGAAGCTGGAGGGGGGGAGAAAGGTTGTCTCGTCCTCATCTCTCCCCCTATTCGCGTTCAGGTAGAGGGGCGATTAAAAGCCACGACGGCGCTAATGACGGTTCAATATTTCATCGTTGGCTTGTCAGTTTGTATCCTCCATTAGCACGCAGGAATGTCCTCCTCCTCCCCGCCGGGACCTGATTGGCTCGGAGGCTTGAATATTTACACGTTCAAAGACAGCACATCCATTTCTGAGCAGCGGAGGAGATAACGTTACGCTTGGGTTACAATATGGGCGAATTATAGGCCCTACAACTCGGTATATTGAGTTGTCAGATTTTTAAACACTTTCATGAGAAAACATGTAGGAATAGGACACCGTGACACACGTTGACGTCAGCGCAATGTAGTAATGTATCTCATTATTGCACTGATTCCCAGTTACGAATTGTAATTGACAATAGTGATTAACACAATAGACATGACAACTAATTGTAAAACTAAAGGAAGTAAGTTATAGGGGAGTAAAATAAATATGTTTAATACATTTACACAAATGACACTTTTAAGACCTCGGCCACTCATGCAATAGAGTACAGTACAGCAGGCTGTGAAAGAATGTACTTTAATCACATAAAACAAAAATGTCTTTGTGTTCACATATTGTTGACCAATAGTGTTTTGCTATTCCAATGCAATTAAAAAACAAACAAGTCATACTGAGTACTTAAAAATAAAAACATGCTTAAAATGGGAGGAAAATGTCTCATTCATTCACAGAATGAATAATAAATATTTTAGTTCCACAATGAAAGCTTGTCGACCCAAAACAAATAAAGAAAAAACATCAGAGTAGGTCGCAGAGCTAACTAGCAGACGTGGAACCGTCTTAAATTGATTCCAAACAACAAGTTGGTTTCTACGCGACAGTTTCACACCCATGCCCGAAAATTCGACCCAATTACACGTAAGGCCTTTGATTGGTCAAAAATACTCTCCTTCGCGAGGCATTACTGAATAAATGATGAAATGATGATGTCTGATCCAAACCATATGGGCTGTAGCGCTGCAGAAGGCATTCAGAGGGATTTCTTCTCAAATCCTCAGCCCGACCATCACAGGGAAGGTATAATACTGAGCAGAGAGCTTCAATATCGCTCGTCATTCGACCCGGACTAGCTCACAGCCTTGTGTGCAGAATGGCAGCAAGAGACGGGGGATTTAAGACATGGAAAATATAAAAACAGGTGTTCATTTTGTTCTTGTTGAGTGCTCGTCTGACATGGATGTGAAATAATATTTACAAAAAAAGACAAATACACAAATGACAACTAAAAGTAAAGGTAAAAGTAACAAAAAATGTTTTTCAGTGCCATTTTCAGCGCTTGGCTCTCTTGGAGGGGGTCTCCTCTGACTTGGGTCCCCCCCGGGTGCGCACCGCAGGGGGGCTGGCCTCGCGTTTGCGAGCCCCCTTGGCTCCGGCTGCCTGGCCCCGCGTTCCGCTGTGGGAGGGGGGGGGGGGGGGGGGGGGGGGGGGGTCCAGTGTAACCCGACAGGGGCCCCAACTCACCGCGTGGCAGAGCTCGACGACTCCTCCTTCCCGCCGCTGTGCCTGCTGGCGCGCGTGGACGGTTTACTTGGCTTGTTTCTAGCAGCAACATAAACAGGAGGCCGGCGTTACAGGCGTTACTGTTGTACCCGGACCCCAGGGGCCGGTTCATTTGAGCCAGCACGACGACGGAGGCGGCGGCCATGCCCTCCGTGGCATGCGTTTATCGGAGGCCAAACGTCAATATCAACAACTTATTTTTGCCTCCAGATGCCGAATTAATAAACACAGGAAATTGTGCGGCGTTGATAGCGATGCCACGCCGCTGGCTTCTAGGAATGGGATGGTTGAGATGCTGTTATCTGCCAGGTGTGTGTGTGTGTGTGTGTGTGTGTGTGTGTGTGTGTGTGTGTGTACCTCTCGGCCTCCATACGAGATGCTGAGCGCGTGGTTCTGCTCTTGTTTTCCCCTTCCTCCTCATCCTCGTCTTCCTCCGTGTTCAGCCCACTCTCGTCGCCCTTCTCTTCCCCTTTGTCTGCTACCGACAACAAATAACAAATATGAATAGATTACGTTCAAAAGTCATCCTCCAGACATGATACAGATACAGAGGTAAAGGTGGACGCTTTTGTTAGATGAGATGTACTTTGTTAATCCTAGACGGGAAATTCAAATCTACACTACCGTGAGTGCATACATTCTTAACATAGGTGAGAATAAAGTATTCATTCATCATATAGTTATAAAAGTACGAGCATTTATAGAAAGCCAGTATACAAAAAAAAAACCACCCTTTTTTTCCCCAAGTTTTGAAAGCTTTAAAACAAAAAAATCAGCTTTGAGATTTGAGGCAAACTTGTTCCACTTTTTGTGCTGAGGCAACACAGTCATGGCATGGGAAACACGCTATCTGTTGGTGGACTGTCTAACAAATCACCAACAACTTTATCAAGCAGAGGAATGGTGTGCAAATCCAAGCCAAAGATAAAGGAACGACTGTGCTCATCCATCACTCGGCTGGCCGCTGAGGGGCATCGAGTGTGTTTGGCTTCTGGGATGAATCACAACACCAAACAGTAACCGGCTATTTCCTAACAGAGTGTGGGCCGATCAGAGACGAGACATGCGCTTCATCAATATGTTCGGTAGAATAATGGGAGGCCAGGAATATTTGGAGTATTTATTAGTTAGTATTTAGACATTTAGCAGAGGCTTTTATACCAAAGGGACAGTGAATTCAGATACACGTCATCAAGGACTAGGGATCAAACCCCGTACCTTCCGGCCGGGATTCAAACACAAACTTCGAACTTAAGTTTGCTTATGTATATAGTAACAAATAAAACCATCCAATCTCTAAATCCTCAATTCTCTAAATAAAAATGCCGTACCTGAGTCTGTGTTGGCCGCGGCAGCTGCTGCTGCTGCTGCTGCTGCTGCTGCTGCGGCTTTAGGAGGCCGGCCTCTCCGACCGGGCTTCTTAGGAGTGGTCTCCTGCTCCACCCGGGGCTGGTTCTCCTCCACCTTCAGAGGGAGACGAAAACAACCTCAGTGAAGATCTCTGCCCAACAAAACACTCTTTACTTTATACATGGTACAAAAATAAATACATATGATTCACAGTTACATTCCTATGTATTTTGTACACTAAGTATCGATATATGTATTCTTTGTGTATTTTGTCACACGTGTGTATTTGCGTACATCTGTCTTGTTTTCACTGGAGCCTGCCTGATTTCCCTCCTCCGGGTCTTCTGATTGGTCGCCTGACAGAAAATGACAATAACAAAACAATCGAATAAACACATCCTGAATACTGGAAGACTGGAAGTGTTTTCTTTAGAAAATATGGAATGTGTGTTCAAGATGGCAGATTCATCTGTGGGGTTGTTGTGAGGCTTAAACCACATGGGAACAAATTCAATGTGTAGTATTGTTGTTGTTGTTGTTGTGGTTGTGGTGTGTCGTTTTCCCCACCGGTGTCTGGGCTGTGCTGCCTCTCCTCTTGCTTCTGCTTGTCGTCTCCTGTCTGGACCGCCTCGCTGGTCTCCTGTAGGGAGAACAACACAAGCTCAATGAACGGACTACATGGGGAACACACCGCTGTTACTTCAGTGTTTGACTAACCTTTGTGGGCATCGAAATAGACACAGACAGTACGGAACAATAAACAAAGGTCAGAAAATGTCCAGATCTTGAGGAAAAAACTCACTTCTGCAGATTCCCGAGTGTCTTCACACGCTTCCGTCTTTGAGGGCTCACCTATAAAAAGAAGTCGGGGGGGGGGAAGGTTTAGGGGAAAAGAGAAACCAAGGGCCTCTTTTAAATAGAAAGCCAGAGATTTGGACCGAGTGCGACTTGAACTGAATTGGAAGCCCAGCTCACCGGCTTGGCTGGTGTCTCCAGACTCTGACGTCTCCCCTGCATCGAGGTCTCCATGGTCCTCAGACTGAGCAGACGGCGTCGTGGTCTTCCCCCCACGCCGACATCCGTTCCTCGGCTCGCTTTCCTCCTTCTCCCCCTCCTCCTCCTCCTCCTCCTCTACTCCTCCTCCCTGTTATACAGAAATAAATACAGAAACAAGGTATAAATAGTGAAATAGTCCTGCTGCCAGCTCTCTCCACCACCCCGATGTTAAGTTATAGTTATGGTATTTATTCTTCTAAATGGGTTATCTCTCTACGTGTCAATGTGCACAAATGTGTTGACTATAATAACTACTTATTGAATACATTAAAGAATAATTTATACAATGGTAACAAACCACACCTCTTTTTTGTCCAATGAGGTCTCTCCTTTGTCCTCGTCCTTCTTCTCATCTTTCTCCTGAACACCTGAAGTTGAGAGAAGGAAGCAAAGAGCAAACCGTCTACAACTGTAACGCTGTGATTATTCAGTCCTAGAACACCACAGTCAAGATGCAAGATGAACTATTGGATTAGGTTAGGAAAAGCTCTTTGGTTGATAGAAACATGTGTCGTCGTCGACCCAGCCATGCGACTGCAGAACCGGACACGCTGCCATGTAGCTAGGGTCGGATCGTGTAGTGCTGAGGGTGTTTGACTCCCAGCTGAAAGGGCTGTGGGCTCGAACCCCAATGTCCACACTCTCACAGTCTACCTTGTAGGAATCCTTGAGCAAGATGCCCAACTCCTACCGGCTACTTAACGACATGCATCTAAAAAATACAATATTTGGATGAAAGGTTCAAAATGCCTAAATAATAATAGTAAATACCACCTTACTCAATAACCCAACTTTTCACAAAAGCCTCAGAGTTCGTCACGTGGTTCAAGTCCTAATACAGGTTATTATATTTTTTGCTTTAACACAATTCCTTACTTTCCATGATTTTTTTTAAACTACAGAACCCATAGCCGCTTGCTATGGAGTCTCTTACTGGTGGTGGTGTCTTTGGCCTGGTTTGCTGAACGTCGCCCAATGTGGGTGGGGGGCTCAACCTGCTTCTCAGCCTCCTTGGGCTGCTCCTCCTTGGGCTGCTCCTCCTCCTCCTCGGGTCCAGGTCTGGATGACCGGCCTCTGCGGGTGGGGGGCTCCACCTGCTTCTCAGCCTCCTTGGGCTGCTCCTCCTTGGGCTGCTCCTCCTTGGGCTGCTCCTCCTCCTCCTCCTCCTCCTCTTCCTCGGGTCCAGGTCTGGACGACCGGCCTCTCCGCAGTGTTTTGGCTCCTGGGGCTTTGTCCTCGTCGGTTTCCTGGAGAAAAATGTAATGAAATTAAGCAATAAAAATGTCTAAATAGCTTAGAAGAATCATGAAACCCAACTGTGAGAGAACGATGCATAATATATCACAAAAAACGTCATTGAAGGCAACACGAATGAGACAAATTAACGAAAAAAGAAAGTGGAATAGGAGAGACAAACAAACGTTGGTGAACGTGAGCATCTCCATCGCTTGAAGAAGAGCGGTAAGGGCCCTGAAAAGCACCACGAACGTAACTGAGCTCGTAAAGCAACCAATTCAAAATGGAGGCCAAAACCGCTGTGTATTCGTAGTTTTTGGTGGGTTTCTATTTTATTTTCCTACCTCGGCAGACGGTTGCTCTTGGCCGTCCTTTTCCTCCTTCTCAGCTGAAATTGTGAGAAAGAATGAAAATTATTACGTTCACATGGAGTATTTTCACAGAGGGGTCCAGGTATTTTCATCCACTACAACTGTATTTTCATCTACCTCAGCTGTGCTAATGACAACGTTTAATAATAAAATAGCCTTTTTGTTCATGTCCTCGTACCATGAGGGAAAACTATGACCAGCAGAGGTCAACGAGAAGCAATTTTCTCTAGTTTACGACTAGCAGTGAGGAGGCCAAGCATTAAAACCAGAGACTGGAGACTGTGGTGCTACTGATGTACTTATAGAAAAACAACATCTCAGCCTTTTCCTCACTTGCAACTAAAACGTTGTTTAGCTAGCTGTTAATCAGCCGAGTTATAATATAGATTAGCGTAAACTGGATTTAAAAATGCCCTAATAGTAGTAATAGTTTATAAATGATAAATATACATAATAGTGAAAAGTATAGTACCACAGTCCTTGCTGGCGTTAAGTGTAGAAAGCCTTCTCTTGCGGGTCACTCGTCCCTCGGTTTTATCTCCCTGAAGAACAAAAGAAACATAAAGAAAGAATGTAGGTACGGTTTCCAAGCAGATTTACTGAACCTTGTAACAGTCAGGTACCCGAGGGTCCTGTCTAAGCTCAACTGGTAGAGCAAGGCCTTAACACTGTCAGGGGGTTGGGGGTTCCATTCCCACCGGGGGCCACCCATGCTAAGAGTGTATGCACTCGCGTTAAGACGCTTTGGATAGAAGTGTCCACCGGGTGGCATATATACACATGATGTAGTCTACCCTTAGCATGGGGGTCTTGGATTTCAATGCCCTTATACATTTTCAATGAGTGCTCTATTGGTCATTTAAGTGCTATGGCTACTTTAAATAATAATAGTAGTAGTAATAAATGACTTAATAGTTACCTTCTGGGACAGGTCCGCTGCCTTCTGCTCCTCCTGTTTATCCGAGTCAGAGACTGGAAGAGAGAAGAACAACTAGGAATCGTCATTTCAAATCCAAACAGCTTTATATTTGTATGAAAACAACCCGGTTAGTTTGAGGATGAATGGTATGTGGTGGACTCTGAAGAGCTCCAGGCTCCAGGTCAAGACGTGAATACACTCACCGGTTTCTTCCACTGTTTTGGATTCACGTTGATGTTCGGTCTCTCCAGCCTCCTCCGTCTGGTCAGGAGCATCACAAACCGTCTGTGAAGACGAGATTCACACGTCGTTCCAAAGTCAAAATAATATGCAATTATAATACAACAGTGTCGGTACTATTCACCTCCTTGGAACAACTGTTCAAAAGCACGGTTTGAACGATGAACTACGTATAATACTGAAGTAATAAAGAGTCATTTCTGTTCTGTGTGAATGTTAAAATATGAAAGATGACTGCTTACATTTTGTAAATCTTTTGTAACCTCCTCTTCCTCCGGTAGCGCTTCAACCACTTTGGCTAATGATAAACAAAGTAACATTCAAATAACATACATTTTTGCTGCTTTTGATCATCCACTTTACAGTACATAAAGAATAGCATTATTAAAACATGATTTTGTACAGAATGAAGATTCATTGCTAGCTACTTACAAACATTGTCAACGGCTGTCGTTGCCTGATTGTCACCGTCCTCCATGTCCTCTACCTATTGGACAGAAACAGACCGCTCTGAAATTCACCCCCACAAAACAAATGGTAAATAATGGACTGCAATTATACAGACTTTTCTAACCTGTGGCCACTCAAACGGCTTTACAATTAGTGCTCACATTCACCCATTCATACACACATTCATACACACATTCAAACACCAAGCAGTGTCAGCCATGCAGTGAACAACCAGGGAACAGCCAGCAGGTCGGGAGCTGTAAGGGTTATGTGCCTTGCTCAGGGACAGCTCGACACTTAGCTAGGAGGAGCCAACAGCTAACAGATAGAAACACATCCGTGATCTGCAGCTCACCTTTGTGCTCATCTCTGCTTCCACAACATCTGGCTTGGGTTCTCCTGAATGAAGACGGACCAAGATCAGAAAACGGCATGGATAGGAAAGACTGGTATTTTCATTGCTAAAATATATATACATCATGCCTTACCGGGATGGCTGGGATTTTCAGACTCTTCCGACACGTTTGTCGGGAGGGGTTCAGAACCGACCGCCTCGGTGTGGGCGGTCGTTTCTTCTTCTACTACTTTGGTCTCTAGGCTTTCGGTCACAGCTTCTTCTTCTGCAGCTGAAGCGTTACCTGTGGTAACCGGTGTGTGGTTTTATCACAGAAACCATTTCACCAGCAATGGCATATTAATCCGTAAACAACAAACGTATTGTATTATTCTAATGAATACCTAATATATTATATACAATATGATATTCTAAAAAAGAGCACAACAAAGCCTCAGGAAGTTGATTAGTAAATTAAATTAAATTAAAACAACTTCTTACCGTTTATTTCAACTGGCGGTGACACCACGTTGACGGATTGTGTTTCTGGTTCCATCTCTGGATCTTCTAGCTTTTCGTCACTCAAAGGAGTCTGATTCTGGCTGGACATAGTTTGATCACCCTATAACAGAAAGAATAGAGAATGCGAAAACATTAATTTCGTTGAATGATATTATAATGCTAAAATGTATTTAGTTCAGAAGATTTTATGTTTATCGTGATTTTCTTTAATCAAATACTAGAATGTATTTAATCACGTAATATATATCATTATTACATTATTTTCATTATTCTCTGGAGCAGGTGAGGGCGGTGTTTGTGACTGACCATGTGACTTCTTACCTCTGGAGCAGGTGAGGGCGGTGTTTGTTCCCCGGAAACAACTGGTTCTCTTTCTGAACTATCGGATGCATCTGTGGAAGGAATTTCGTATTAGCTCGAAAAAAATATATACATTACAAAAATACAACATGAATAAGTTTTTTTTTAAAGACAATTTCAAAGAACGGCGTAAAAAGTATTCTCTACCAACCTGTGCTTTGAGGTTTTTCATCCTGAGGCTCGTTGACTTGGTCAGGGGAAACTGGGGACGGCTCTTGTGCAGTTTCAGTTTCGGGTTCAACTGGGGCCACAGGTGCTACATCATCAGCAAGACCCTGCCCTCCTTCCCCAGCCGTGGGGGCCTCCTCCTGAGGTGCCAGATCGTCTGCTCTGGTCTCCGGATCCTCCGCGGTGTGTGTAGGTGGAGGTGGTGGGGGAGGAGGAGGAGGAGGGAGGGCACAGGTGGGGACAGTGCTGTCCGGGTCCATGGACAGAAGGGTCAGCGCGGCCTCCGTCATCATCTTCATGTCGGCCTCTTCTGCGTCCGCCGGCACCACCGCGGCTTGGGGGGGGTCCCGCGGCAGCATGGCGTCCGCCGACGTGCAGATGTCCATCAGGGTCAGCAGGGGGTCGGCCTCGGTGGGCGTCGCCCCCCGCTGCTGCTCCAGGTCTCTGAGGCGCGACTCCGTCTCCCCCTCGTCCGGCTCGGGCGTGATGTCGCTGAGGGCGTCGTCCGACGGGGAGGTGGTGGCGGTGGTGGTGGTTGTTGCTGTGGCGATGGCAGGATCAGAGTCTGTGCTGGCGTCCTGGAGGAGCGCCGGCTTCTTGTCCGGCATTTCTCCCGCCTCGACAACCGGAGAGGGCAGTGAGGACGCCACGGCCATTTCAAGCTTGTCGTCTCCTTGGTCATCCTTTGGCGGCGTCTTCTTCTTCGTCTCGGGGCCATCGCTGTCCTTTCTGTCCGGGATTTTGTCTCCCTTCTCTGATTTTCTCTTGGCGGTCCTGCGGGCGTCCTCGGGTTTCTCTTGGCGAGGGTCTTCCGGAGCGGGTCTGTGTTCCTTTGCGCTTCCTTCTTTCTTCTTCTCCTTCGCGGCGGTGGCGGCGGCGGCGTCGTGTTTGCCGACCGGCGTGACCGCTTTACCTTTGACCTCAGCCGGAGCCTTCTTCTCGGACCTCGACGAGGGCGGACTCTTTAAGTCCTCCCTGGCCTTTGACTTGGACGTCTTCTCCGGGACCTTCCCTTTCTCCGTGACCTTGGACCTCCTGGGATCCTTGTCGGCTTCAGAGCTGGCCTTGCTCGACTTCTGGCCCTCTGGATCAGCTTTGTTGGTCTTCTCCCTCTCCCGCTTCTCCCCCTGCCGCTCCTCGGAGTAGCTCTTCGAGCGTCTCAGGAGCTCCTTGGGAGGTTTCTCCTTCTTCTTGCTGCCATCGGCCTCCGTCTCCCCCCGATCCACAGGGGAGGCGGTAGATGAGTCCGGCGTTAGCGACACCTTGGCGTCGCCTTTAGTGGAAGTCTTTTCTCCCTTTGGCTTCTCCTTTTCTCTGACCTTCTCCCTCCCCCTCTCCTTCTCCTTCTCGCCCTCCTTATCCTTCTCTGCCTTGGCGGTGTCCGCGGAGGCCGCCTTCCCTTTCTTGGCGGACGAGGGGTCTTTAGACGCCGCCTCGTCCGTCGCAGCCTCCGACACGGAGCCCCTTCCTTCCCTCGCCACTCCCGGCGTCTTCTTCTCACCTTTGACCTTTGCCTTCTTTTCGCCCTTTTCCTCGGAAGACGGCGTCTTGGCGGCGGGAGCGTCCTTCTGCGGCGCCTCGCCCACCTGGGACTCGGCTCGACTTTTCTCCGGCTTTTGTTTGGGTTTGACGCGCTCGTCCGACACGCTCCGATCTTTCTCCTTGCGCTCTTTAGAAACTTCTTTCCGGGAAAACCGGTCGAATTTCCCGCCAGGGCGGTGCTTGAGGGACTCCTGCGAGCCCTGCTCCAGCTCCAGGATGAAGGAGTGTGTGCGGCTCTTGTCCGACAGCCGTTTGGATTCGCTGGAGTCCTCGGAAACGCTCCCGCTGTGCCGCCGGCTTCTCTCGTCGAGCGACAAAGACTCTTTTCTGATCGACTTTGGCGGCAGGGTCTTCCACGCCGCTGATTTCATTTCCTGTTTGTGGAAAAAAACAATCAAAAGATTTGGGATCCAACTGACAAACAATACTGACAGAAGCCGTGTTTTAATCAGTGTTTAAAAAACACTTTCTCTTACTCTCTTTGAGCCTTCGCCAACGGAGTCCGATTTCTTTCTGCTTGAGGTGTCCCCCTCTTTCCTGAGGGAAAAGAATAATCCATTAGTCAATCTAATAGAGTGAATCACACAACTATGTAAACACAGCCTTGTCTTTACTTGGACAACAGACACATTCAAGTCTGTACACACACACACACGCGCACACGCACACACACACACACACACACACACACACACACACCGTGAGTCGAGTTTCCTCTTCCTATTAAGGGCCATTTTCTTTTCCAGAACTTTCCGTTCTTTGCGCGCCTGCTTGGCCTGGGGTTGCTCCACGCTAGGAGAGTCGCTCCGCTGCTGCCTCCTCCGAGCTGGGGGAGCAAATTCGCTTTCAGTCCACCAGGATCACAGCACAGCGATTTAGTGAAGCCGAAAGGGGAACCATCAAACTTGGCTATTTTCAAATACAAGAGTACCGCTTCATACGCGTGTGGTGACACGATAAGCAGGATTTATGTGGCAAATGTGTGGAGTCCATGTAGCACATGGTTTGTAATTGATTAATTGGATCACAAGGATCCCTAGAGGACGACGACATCCAACGTACTCCTAGTTTCACAGAAGAAGAACAAGAGGAGAGAGTTCCGGTGGATCGGACCGCACCTTGTAGCTCGGCCTGTGCTGCTTTCTGCTTACGCCTCTCCTCCATCCGCTCTCTGTTCTGTTGTCTCTTGAGCAGTCTATCCTCCTTGTCCTTCGCCTACCAGAACGACGATTATTTCATGAATCTGGCCTGCATACATACAACTCATGCACAACGATCTCGAATTTCCCTCGCAAAGAGGAAGTAAGGCAACATATTCACACAATGCACTCGGACAGTTTAACAGAACACTGAACCTACCGCACATCTGCGACGCTCCTCAACGGTGACCTCGTCATCCGAGTCGCTATAGTAACGGGAGTAGAGGAAAGGCTTGTGCACGTAGGCCTTGCGTCGGGGCTTCGGGTCCTTGTCATCCTCCTCTTTGTCTGCGTTCGCCTCCTTATCCGCGCCTCCTTCTCCTTCTCCTTTAGTATACGTAAAGAAAAGACCGAGAAAAAAAAAGAGGAGTCCAACAGTGAGAAGAAAGGTTACTTTAAGTACTTGGATTTCATGTTTAATCATTCATAGCATATTCATTATTAATATGTTATTCATTATATTAATGAATGACGTGATGCATCATTCTGTAGATTGGTAGACTTCATTTTCATTTATGTCTTTCCTCTTTAATAACATGCAATGAAACCGAATATGAGAATGAAATTGCAGAGAGACGGACCGTCAGAAGGGAGCTCGCCCTCCTCGGAGGACTCGGACGGCGGCTGCTCTTCGTCGCTGTCTTCCTCGAAGGAGGACAGGTCACTGGTGTGCACCGAGCTCACCGTGATGTCACTCAGGCCCTCCAGGTCGGAGTCCTCCAGGGAATACTCTGCCGGGGAGAGACACGTTAGATAGATACCACCGCAGCCATTTTGTACTCCACTCCACTGTTGCATTGCATATGGATACAAATACATATATCTAGAATATGTAGGTGCCTTTTCTGTGTGATTATTTTAGGGAAAAAAACAACTGATTATTCTTTTAGGTTCGGGTTAGTGTTAGGTTTTTTAGGTTCCCCTAACCCCAAGATTTGTAAATTTTTTGTAAAATTACTTGTTATACTTTTCTGCAATTAAAATAAATACGCTATTTATTTATTTATTACTATTAAATATAAAATGGCATAATTATGCATAAATACTGTCATTTCTATTTACCGTGTAATACCATTCTGAGACCTAATTAAAGTCCTTAAATTGAAACAAGTGATTCCTGTGAGCAACACCTGGTGACTCACCTTCCTTCAGCCTCTCCCTCGCCTTCTGCCTTATTTGATTGGGAGACTTCAACAAGTCATCGTCATCCTGCTTCTCCGTGGAGGACTTCCCGGTTCTGCTGCCCGCCTTGTCCTTCTCATCGTCCACCTGCTCCTGGCCTCCTTCCTTCTCGCCCTCCTCCCCCTCAGTCTCCTCCTCTTTCGTCTTCACTTCCTCCGCCTCTCCCTCCTCCTTGGTGAACTCCACCTGAGAGTCCTCCATCTTGATATCAACCGCTTGGACTTCTAGCGCCAGCTTCGCTTCCTCCGCCTCATCCGGGGTCTGTCCATCTTGGCGGTGGTCACCCTCTTCTGCTATGACCATGTCCTGCTCTCCCTGCTCTCCCTTCTCCCCCGGCTGCATGGGCTCCTCTGAGGTGGCACACTTGCGGCCCTTCTCTCCGCTGGGGCCGGCCCAGGAGCTGGCCTCCTGGTTCAGAGAGGTGATGGTGTCCAGGATGGACATGGCGTCGCTCGCCCCCGCCGTCGTGGGCGGGGCAGCCGATGGGACTGAGAAACACGGAATTACATAATGTTACCGTTGTTGTGCACCACTTGTGAAGCTCTCGTGAAATGCTTCATCCTAAAGCAAGGAATCAAACTGGGGCGGAACATGAATGAACAGTTTCTTCAGCACAGCAGAAGGACTTACAAACAAGTCCCCGGGACCCCGGCTTACCCTCTTTTTTTATATTTATATTGCATATTTTAATATCTTATTTTGTATTTGATATCAGGCACGGATGTCTTTCGCATCTTGTATTTATTCTCTACAGCACCAACACACCATGACAAATTCCTTGCATGTGAAAACGTACCTTTCTGACTTCGATTCTAATGGAAAATACATGCCTCTTCCTGGCTTTCAATAAGAATGACATTATTGTGTGCTTACCTTGCTCCAGAGCGCTGCTCTCAGGTTTAACATCAGCAGAGGGGACCGGGACAGGAGGCTCATCGCTACAGCTGCCGGGTGACAGGAATTCCCTGACCACTCGCTCCACCTGCGGCCTGAAGGTGTGGTTGATTTTAGGATCGACCACCTGGGCCACAATCCGGTCAACTCCCTGTTCCAGCATACCAGACCTGAAAAATAAAATAAAGACTAAACATGCATGTGCCACTCCGTGTTCATGATTCACGTGTGTTTGAGAATTAACTTTTTATTTCTTAATACTTAGAGAGGTACATTGTAGTAGGACAAGGATGGCGAGGAAAGGCACGAAGGTCTCACTTACTGTAGCACCAACTGCCTTATGTTGTTTCTGAGCTGATTCTTGTTCAAATGAGGACTCCATGTGTGGTTGGAGAGGTGGTTGGAGACAAAGTTATCAACTCTTTGTTTCAGGTTCAGGTAGGCGGGCTGTAAATGAGGAAGAATCCACATGAATATCCACACTTAGATGGTAAACACACTGCATTGTTTTAAGTGCCTCACTGTAAACCATTAAATCACAGACAACTTCCACACACCACTACACCTTTCCTGGCGAGCTCACGTGTTTTAGAACAGACAACAACAACAATCATTTAGCAAATAACTTAACAATAACATGGCATAACACAATACATGTGACATAACTGTACCTTTGTATCCACGTCTGCCAGGCAGTCCCTCCTAAACTGGTCAAAAAGACCCTGTGTTTTTAAATGATTGACGATCATAGAGACCAACTGCGGGTCCCCGGGTGGTAAACCGGCCATATGACACTAAACGTAATCAATAAATTAAAAGAATAATAATAGCGTTCGTAGTTCATCCGTAAACATTAAAATCGAGCCCCCCGGATTTATATTATGGTTCTTCAACTTCGAAACAGTGCTTTGACCCGGAAGTAGAAAGCACCTGTGAATATCATTGCGATTGTTTGGCGCCACCAGGCGGTATTCATATTCTTAGCACATTGCTCTGTTCTTGACATTTGTGAGACCTATAATTCAAGTTATACACAATAGTTTAGAGCCAAGGCGATATTTTAAAGCAAAAATGTTGTAATGACGATAAAATGTATTTACGCCGTTATTTGTCACACATGCGTTTATTAATCTCACGTATTCATTAAAATGTTATCAGAATCAACGAGCGGCAGACGAACAGGCATTGTCTGAGGATCTGCATATTATAGTCTTGAGTTTGAAGTATTATTTTTCAGCAAAACCTATCTGACAGCGGTGGGATTCGAACCCACGCCTCCGAAGAGACTGGAGCCTTAATCCAGCGCCTTAGACCGCTCGGCCACGCTATCATGTGAGTTACTGACACGGCGTAAAATGCAAATGACAAATTATAAATAATAACAGTTCCGACAACATCACATAACAGAACATCTAATTATATAAATACCACATCCCCTGTTTAGCGGCACTGCCTGTAGTTTAGTATGTCACAAAATATCGAAAGCATAAAACACTTTCACAGTTAACAGTTTTAAACGGATCGATTTGAGACTCACCACTAGGCGGCATGTATACCTGTCGCCTTCTCTGGCAGTGAACTCAAAAACACGGTTCACGTGTTAAATGCATGCTTTGACTTTCCGGTTATTCGAGTGAGGAAGTATTGCAGTAGTGTCTTACACGGATAACCCATGAAAGTGTGTGTATAATAGGCGTATAATGTACACACCCAGTGTTGACGCGAAATAGTGTGTGTAATACCGGTAATCCGTTTAGTATAAAGTGAGACACTATTGCTGTATTACGGTATACATTGAATGGGTGTCTAGTGTGAGGTCTTTATTGCCGTGCTGTGCCCCTTTTGGATATGTAGATACTTGTACTTGGATACATGAAGCCACCACAGAGCGACATATTAGAGACTGTACACGTTGCTTTGAGGCAGCATGGTGGGACATATTCTACAGAGGACTTTAAACAAGCACAACCATTGGTAGTAATAGTTTCCCATTTGGAATTAAAGGTGCTGTAGGTAAGATTCAATAGTTGTAAAGAGAGCAGAGAAGAGCGGAAGAGCAAGATTTTTTAAACAGAAAGTTAAATAGCCCCCTCCCTCTGTTCCCTCATGTAAAACATATGGACGTAGCATCCGTGACGTCACCCATTGGTTTACACACAACCGTTATGAGCCGTTTGCAACCAGCAGCGGAAACGATCCATATTTGCACATTGAGGGCAGTAGTCCATGGGCAAAACTCAATATTTAATTTAACTTTTTTTTTAATAAATGCAATTAAACTGTCAAACGGGACCTCAGAAAATACATAAGGAGATGAACTAGCCCCTGAGATCTGAAGCGAAAGAAGAAACAAATTATTTGCTTAGTATCACGAGCATGAAATCACAATTATCCCATTGACTTAGAATAGTGACCGGCCTTTTTTTCCACAAGGAAGTGCAGTGCACTCGAAACAGATATTCTCAGAGCATTTCACTCACTAATAGCCGACAAGTGGCTATGACATTTGTAACAAATAACACTCAAATTGCTCTTAAATAATTTCTACAGCACCTTTGATTATTTTTTAGTAGTCACATATGTAATTAGCCTCTCAGCCAGACCATCTTCTCTTCGCTCATTAGAATATCTCCAGGCAAACCCAGCGGTAAGCTGACACAATTTCAGCTGGCCTCGCGAGGCCAATAGGTGCTAACAAGCCATTTTCACCAAATACATAAACTAGAGCAGTGATCAGTTTATTAAAAAGTAAAAAACATTGCAATCTACTTCCGCAACAATAGTCAAAATAGGTTATAGATCGGCAATAGGTTATGAACCAAAGAATGTGGGATGTGTTGCAGGAGGGTGAAGCTTCACAATAAAGATACATTTAAAAATCTAAGAATACCTTCCACTCAGAGCAGTCAAGCAACAGTACTTTGGTGTAAGCACCAAAACCAATCACATCCATAAGAAAGTCAATAAAGAAAAAGGAAAGAAAACAGCACAAAGAAAAACTGTACAGTATAAAACACGGGGGCAAAATGCAAGCCCCTTTATGATTTAAAATTCCCAGAAGCCTTGGCAGTGTGACATGTGCAGCAGTGAAACTGTGGAGAAAAAACCCCCCAACTAAACTGGCCTCAAGTCTCTCCTGAGATACATCAACAGACAGAGCAGTTCAGATACAAGGCCAAAAGGATGGGAGAGAGTGCGAGGCCTCCTGGCTTCAGGTTCTGCACACAGGGGGCAGGACCCTGCGGGAGTTGGCCTTCACCCACGGGTGGTCTATGACACTCTGCAGGGGCAGACGGTTCAGGGGGCTGTGGCGGAGCAGCTTGGAGATCAGGTCTCTCGCCCCGTCAGACACCACCTTGGGGAACTTCAGGTCCACCTGGGAAACGCAGAGAAGGCGGAGTGGAACATTAGCACAAACAAGCCCCCAGACTAGGGAATGTCCGATAGGATTTTTTGGGGACCGATATGATATATTTTCCCAAAAAGTTTCGGAAAATATTTAATGCGATATACAAAAAAATTTAATAATAATCTGTTACCAAACCTAAAAGTGTGTTTTTCTAAACAATAAAATAAAATAAAAATAAATAAGTGGCTAGACTAACAGCCCCAAGAAGCATTTTACTTTAAACTTTACTTTTAGCCAGACTCAAAGTGTGGGACTTTTATTTTGACATGTTTATTTTGCCCGGGAGGAGAGTTCAGAGTTCAGGTGGAAAGAGTATGTAGATAGACCATGGATGTATTCTAAGAAGGTGTAGACATGATTAAAAGTTACGTGAATTGAGTTCAATGCCATGTCTGATTCTTACTATTATTTCGGACATTTATTCGAGTTCCAATAATGTCTGAGTTGTCAAAGTGGTTTGCTAAAACACATCTGTGATTTCCCACCTTGGTGATTCTCTTGTATGTCTCGGTGTGGCTGGCGGTCTCAAAGGGGGGGTTGCCGACCAAACACTCGTAGCAGAGGACTCCGATGCACCACAGGTCCACCTTCTCGTCGTGAGTGTGGCCCTCAACCATCTCTGGGGGCAGATAGTCCAGGGTCCCACACATTGTCCGCCGCCTTCAGGGGCACAACAAAAAGAGGGGCATGAAATTCAGAAGGAGTTATACGCAACAGGATTTCTCATGGTTTAAAGTTTTATCTTCCTATTACTGTCCTGTACTTCTGTCCTGTGGCACCCACATTCCCCATCTGGGATGAATAAAGTGCATCACTTTACTAGTACACCAACTACAAAATATGGCAACTGGCAATAAATTCACCAGCACCTTAATCTGGGATCCAGCAGTTCTACCATCTTACAGCAGAACTTCTGGGGGGAGACGGCACAGAGCCTGGGGCCGGAAGCCAAAAGTGCAAAGGGCCGAGTTACACCTTGTTTCCTGTTCCGTCACGCATGTTTCTGTTTCTGTTCTACCGAAGAGAAACTCATTCGCGAGCGGATGAAGCTTTCAGAAGAGGATGTGCACTCCTAGTGGCCTGGCTACAGGGTGTTGAAACCTTCACAGACACTTTTTCTAAGAACGCCAGTGTCCGGATAGGACATTTTAGCTCGTCTTCCCACCGGGAAAAGTTTACTAGTGCCGGCCGAGTTTGTGTTCTCTGCTGGCCAACTACGCGCCTAAAGGTCCAGCAACATGATTGGTCGAAACAAATATCAAGCGAAAGAAAGTGAAGTGCCCCAGATTTGAACTAGTCTGCCATCAGACTTTAGATTAATCTAACATCTGATTTATAAGACTACTAGCACCCAGATACATATTTTTGTTGTTAATGTCATCTAACACGTTTTGAGTTCATCCACTTGTAGGTTTGTGAGAAACATTGCTTGTATGGGAAAAGGGGTCCACTCACCTCAGTGACGGTGCGTGAACCGACCAGCCGAAGTCTGCGATCTTCAGCTCTCCGCGGTAACCGAGAAGCAGATTCTCGGGCTTGATGTCCCGGTGAATCACCTTCTTCTCGTGGCAGTACATCAGCGCATCCGATATCTCCTCCATGTACTAAAACACAAAACACACTAGTTGTGACCGTGTCTCACAAAACACACTGGAAACAATAGACCTTAAACAGCAGAATGTAAAGAAAATAAAAATAATAATAATATAAACCCTTTGGGGCAATTGCACCCATCAATGTACGTCCTCTAAAAGTGCTTGTTTTTGACAGGCCCAGGCTGTTATTATGTGTCTGCATTATGGAATTATGGAAAGGATCAGAGAAATAAAACCTTTTCTTCACCTTTCGCTTGATTCGGTCCGTTTGTTATTGTGTCTAACCAAGTCTCGTTCAAGGAGAAGTCTCGTGATCCGCACGAGCCTCATCCACATTGTCGAATTCAGCTGAATATTCTGCCATGACTTTCACAATCTTATAGATAACACTAAGCTACGCTTTCTGTAGTCCAACACAACAAACTCTCGCTGGCTCTCCTCTCTCCAACTCTCGCTCACGTTTCCACCGTTCAAAACTCAACTCCTGTAAGATTTCAGAGTGAGACTTCTCCTCGAGCGAGACTTGGTTAGACACAATAACAAACAGACTGGATCAACCCGAAAGGTAAAGAAACAGTTGTATTCCTCTGCAGGGATCCTTTCCATAACGTCGGCAGACACGTATAATAACAGTTTGAGCCTGTCAGTGGCAAAAACAAGCACTTTTAGAGGACATACATTGACGGGCGCAATTGCCCCAAAGGGTTTGTATTACATGACATTTCGGCGGCCGAAGCGCTCAACAAGATGTAAGAACAATAAGTCGGTGAATAGTCGACTGCCTTACCGTGGCGGTGCGCTGGTCGTCGAAGCGGACACACTTCTGCAGCTCCTTGTACAGCTCGCCACGCGGGGCGTACTCCAGGACCAGGAAGACCCGCGTGCGGTCGTGGAAGTAGTTGTAAAAGCGAAGGATGTTGGGGTGCCTAAAGAGACGGTGGAAAAGACAGGTTCAAGGTTCAGGTTGAAAAATCCCTTAGTTATCCATTAAAGCTGCACCAACATTGTGTAGTTTTCCAACTGAACGTTCGGTTGGAAAACTACACAATGTTGGTGCAGCTTTAATGGATAACTAAGGAATTTTTCAACCCGAACCCCAGTTTCCCGTTTTTTTTTTGGGTGTAACTGACTAATGCGTATTTTTTTTTTAATTGGCCCAGTATGGAGCCAGAACGCAGCTGTGAAACATCTGCATTGTAACCCTTTGGGGCAATTGTACATCCTCTAAAAAAGTGCTTGTTTTTGCCACTGACAGGCTCAGATTGTTATAAGTTGTTGTTATGAATTGTTATAATGACAACATTATGGAAGGGATCCCTACAGAGAAATAACACTTTTTTCTTTACCTTTCGCTTGATCCGGTCTGTTTGTTGTTGTGTCTAACCAAGTCTCATTCAAGGAGAAGTATCGCCCTGAAATCCCACGAAAACTCACATTGTCGAAATCAACTAAATATTCAGCCATGACTTTTGAAAAGCTTTGAGATAACACTTTCTGCATTCCAACACAACAAACTCTTGCTGGCACTCCTCCCTCAACTCCCACGAGATTTCAGAGTGAGACTTCTACTTGACACAATAACAAACAAACCCGATCAAGCGAAAGGTAAAACGTGTTATTTCTCTATAAGGATCGTTTCCATAATGCAGACGTTTCACGGCTGCGTTCTCACTCAATACTGGACCAATTTGAAAAGTCCAGGTTGTCCAGGTTGAAAAATCCCTAAGTTATCCTTTAAGTTAAAAGAGAATGAGTCACATAAGAAAGTATTGCTGCTGTATACACTTAACACTGTGAAAGTAAGCTAGAGGTCATATTTTCCAAATTTCAGGATATTTGTAATGGTCATCGCAACAGTGTAGATAAGGGAACATCTTAACCACTCAAAATGTACAACTTTAAAACATTTTAAATCCAGTTACAGCGTTAACACATCAAACACTGAACGTATTTCATAACAACCAACCTGAGGTGGGCCTGGATTTCGATCTCTCTCCTCAGCTGGTGCTCGACGCCCTCCTTCTCCATTTGGGACTTGAACAGAACTTTCAGTGCAATGACAGCATTGACCCTCCTCTCTCGGGCAAGATAAACGTTTCCAAACTTGCCCTTGCCCAGCGGTCGACCGATGTCAAAGTCCTTAATACTGACAATTCAGATGACACACAAAAGAACGATTTAAATATGCATTACAAAAACATCTGATTATGAACAGGAGAGCTGAACATGCGATGCAGAAATACACAGATAAGTAATACACTTCTTACCCCCAAGTTAACAATACAATAACTAAGAATGCTTACCTCAGGGGAGCCACAGAGGATGAGCCAACAGGCTCTCTTCCTGGTCCTTGAACAAAACAAAAGAGAGAATGTGTTCAGAAACAATACGTTCATTGTTACACATCTCGTATAGATTGCATTAGACTGTGTCCAGGCGTACCCATGACTGCAGAGGTTTCTGGACGTGGATTCACTTGGACACGCTGTGGACCCACAGATGCGCTCAGGGCTGCGAACTGACATTTGGAAACAGATACCATTATTGATTGATTCATCAAAACTATCAGATGAAACGCGCAGATTATCGATATGAGCCATTAAATACGTGTTCCCTGTGTGTTGTTAAGCGTGAGAGGAAGGTGGAAACCCTACCTGTCTTCGGAAGCCTGTGGGATCCTCGTTTTCCTTGTTCTACAAAAAAAACACAGAGCACACGGTGACAGATTTAAGTTGAAGTCCATCGGTAACTTATCATGAGTCAATTTGACACAGAAAGGGTAAAAACCAATGACCAGCACGTCGTCTAAGGTTGTCCATACTGGTACAAGAAACATCAATGAATAGGGGCTTGTACATCACAATGCATCATGTTGGCGATACTCATATATAGAGGATATAGAGGCCATATAGAGAGGATGACACATCATTTCACGATTAATTACTAAACAATGACCAAAAAAACCATGACTACCAACATAATAAGTACCATTCAAATGCCCCAATGCTCGCAAAATGGAGGCGGTCTTTGCGATGTACAAGCCCTATATGTCTAGCCCATAGCCGCTAGCAGTCCACTTAGCTTCTTACTTACTTGATGATAATCTGCAGTGGATTACATCGTGTATCGAGATGAAGTTAGTTAAAGCAGACCGTTTTGATTTACAAACAATGTTAGGCAAGTAGTGATTGGGGGAAAAAGTGTACATTAAATACATAAGAGGCTAAGCTAACATCACACTGATCATAAAGCTGAAAAATAAGATGGCATTTTAAACGGAAGGGAAACGGAGGATTGAAGAAAATCCATTCTTAATCTATAATATAATGTATAAAATAAATATGTTACCTTCAACATTTTTGAAGAAATGTACACTATGCCAGTGTTGTAGACGCTGTTATACTCAAACCTATGCTGTGTACGTATTTTTAAACATCCACTGCCGCCAACGTTTCAAAAAAACTACCTGGCTCCTGATTGGTGGTCAAGACGCGCTGTACAGAAGGTGCTCATTGGTCGCAATAGCAGGAGCATTCGTCGGACCATTCGTGATTGGTGCATACCAACGCCAGTCAGACCTTTGTACCACTTTTTATTGGAGGCAGTGAAAATTATGAATTCAAATTCACATGAACATTTTCGAGATGATCCTTTTCTCTTGAACTGCAATCATGAATCAAACAGGTGCCTATTAGTTTAGTGTGTCGGTTTCATGATACTTAGTTCTTTATGTTTTAAGTGCAATATTAAACTATATATATATATGTATATACACATATATATATACTGTATATGTAGGTTGTTTTTTTTGTCTTTAAAAAAACGTATTTATTATTTGTTTGGGGTTACATATAATCACAATAAATATATGCAAAATTACTTATATTACTTATTTATTAAATGATTAGGGTTGGTTTATTAAAAATAGGAAAACGATTTTTGACAATTTGTTTTTTTATGATTTATTTGTTCATATTTAGTTGTCTGAATGCAACAATAGGGATGCACCCCTTCTATGAGGTTACTCTACAAAAAATAAAACAACTATATTTGTTAGTAATGATAAGATGATACATTAAAATTTAAATATTCCCATCGCATATTCAGCATGTTTCCAATATGCCCCATCTAAAATGCACAGCCACAGATAGAAAAAAAACAATAATGGACCCCATCATTAGGTTTCAGTCATATTCATTATCATATGTTTTTTTGTCAACACTGGAGCTCAAGTTTTGGTTGTTTACAAATGGAAGAAACAGGAAACAGGTGCATCATTACAAACATTGTCTTTCATCTCTGTAGCTCACATCTGCCAAGTTGTGGCTATATCTAGTAGCAGCTTCCTGTCTGCATGTTGTGACTGTAACAAAACATGGAGAGTGTGTACATACAATGGAGTTAAGGCTAAAGAGACAAGCCACTTTGCTGAGCAGAGTACATAACATAGTCATATACTAGTCTGAATTGATTTGAACAGAACAGTTGGTGAAGACTAGGGTACAGTGTGGCAGCAGGGCAGCTAGCGACCGCTGCAGACTGGGAATGGGATCGTTCGCATCTTGTCTCTTATAGACGTCGTCTTCCCCGTTTCCCCCTGCCGCCTCCCCACTGTCCCTCTCCTCCTCCTCCTGGTCGCTGCCCTCCCCCTCCACCCGTGGCGGGGACTGCTTCGGCTGGAAGAACACCTCCAGGAACTCTAACATGCGCAGCTGACGGAGCATCCTGCAACTCCGCAGCACCTGCATCTCGCTGAGCGTGCATGCCCACAAGCACAGGCGGTGGAGGTCCTTGAGACGGCTGGCGCACAGCAGGCCGGGCCCCACCTCCTTCCCACCCAGGCTCAGCTCCTCCAGCCCCAGCCAGCCAGACCCCAGACCCAGCGAGGCCATCTGTAGCTGGTAGCCCTGCCTCCCGGTTATGCCTATCTCTAAAAATTTGAGCTTGGACAGCCCCTCCACGCCCGATCCAGAGTTCTTGGCAGCGCAGCTCCGCAGACCGTTGGCCGTCACGCGGAAAGTGTCACGCAACTCCAGGCGGCTGAGCCTCTCCCAGGACGTCAGGCTCTGGAGGTGCTGGTCGGTGAAGGACGGCACATTGTTGAGGACCAACCGCTCGATGCCAATCTCCGACGAGGAGCCTGTTTGTTTTCCCGCCTTGCTCTGTCCTTGTTGCTGGGCAATCATGTTGGATGGCGCTCCTCCGTGTTCCGAGGGGCCGGTGGACTCACTAGCGGAGGTCGGGTTGAAGAAGCCGGGGGGCAGCTCGCAGCCACGCAGCTCCAGCACCTGCAACGTCGGCGGGAGGAGACGGCAGCTGGGCAAGCCTCTTAGGTCTGCGTGCAGCAGGTAGAGTTTGCGCAGACGTGGGCACTTGGCGGACAAAGCTTTGAGCCAGGACTCGGATAAAAAGACGCCTCCCCTGGCGGAAAGTAGCAAGCCACGCAACCGCAGGCACCGCAGCCCGCAGCCGAGGTACTGGCGTAGTAGAACCCAGAGGATGCGGGATGTCACCTGACCGACAACGTGCAGCAAGGATAACGGACGGAGTGAACAATGACAACATACCAGTGGAGAGAGAAAAGTGAATTATTTAAACTTTTGACAACAAATCCCTTCATGATGCCTGTAAATTAATGGTTAGAAAGATCATGGATAATTATGAAATATTACTAATTAATTGTTAAATATAACAATTTGTGATTTGTGAATTCGTTTCGTATATGTTTTTGGTTCAGTACAAGCAAATAGTCAAACAACTGTCAGTCAAATCAAACGTTGCATTCGTACCCCTTTCCAGGCAGTGAGATCAACAAGTCTCCACAGTCTCTGGTCTTTCACAAGACGTTTCCATCTCTTACACACCCTGGGGGGGGAAAAAAAAAAAAAAAGTCATGGAATGTATGATCAAAGGACACAACAAAGAGGGTTAACTGTGTCTAAAACATGATGCATAGCCAAGCAAAACAAGGCACGTTCAGAAACAACGGACACAGCTTTAAATGTACCTTCCCGCTCTGACAAGCTCTCGCACACCTAAATATGACAAAATATCAATTAAAATATTCTCGGGGAAGTAATCCAGGTTCCACACTCTAAAATCTTCCATTTTGTAAACAAAACTCCTGTACACGGAAGGAATACCGCGACGCACCGCCGTTGCGTCACAACGTCACAAACCCTGAAGAAAGACCTGTCAACGCGACGACAGTACCGAGCCTGTAAATGTAGCCACCAAATACACGTCATATCCTCAAATACACCACGCTATTGAAAACCATACACTTTAAAATACGCCGCGTCCCTCCGCAGAAGCCTGACACAATCGCGTTTAATCGTTTCCCCCGAAACAGCGGTTTGTGTGAACATCTGCAGCAACAACAGCGCCACCCCCCGGTGGGGTTTTCTACTAGGGGAGGAACCCCAGCGCGCATGCGCGCTTCATCGGACAAGATGGCGACGAGCAATGGTGGAGGGATGGAGGTGGACGGCGCCGGTATGTGTCTATTAATACCCTCTCTCGGTTGCTCACACCCGTTCGCATGCGAGCCGATATGGCTTTAAATATTCCCTTTGCGTGTTTTGCGGTTCGCGTTCATAGAGCCCGCACCGGGAATCCGCGCGATAGGCGCGCTAACAAAACACACACACACACACACCACCCTTTGAAGCTAGCATGAATTCATAACTGTCAACAAAGTCATCAGTCACCGGCCGAGTCTCTGAGTGGAGTATTCGTTTAATGTCGTCTCACACACAGCACACTAATGATCACGATCGGGAACGACTCGTATACGTTATGACGGCCGCCAGCATCGGATCCTTTAACCCATTTGTAAAAGTAGCCTACTTGTCAGAATTAGGAACCAGGGTTGGTTATGTAAAGTTTTGGTGATAATGTTGATTTCCTCTGTGTGGACGCAGCCAGCCCCAGCGTCATGGCTTCTGGGGTCACCGGCAGCGTGTCTGTTGCCTTGCATCCTCTCGTCATCCTCAATATATCAGATCACTGGATACGGATTCGCTCACAGGAAGGGCGGCCGATGCAGGGTACTGTATCATTAACTATTTATTCCCCACTTCACACCGATGAACATGATGAGCAGTAGGGTGTGTGATGTAATTGTGACACACCGCAAACAAAACAAGTTATACCTCGAGTCCTATTGACTGGACATAATTCGAAGTCATGTTTGGTAACCGAGTGTATCATTTGTTTGCAGTGATTGGAGCCCTGATCGGGAAACAGGAAGGTAGAAACATTGAGGTGATGAACTCCTTTGAGCTGCTGTCTCACACCGTGGACGAGCGAGCGCACATCGACAAAGAGTATTACTACACCAAGGAAGAACAATGTGAGTGGAATACAACCGTACTGTGCATTAGGCATCTGTGGCCATGTTTCTTCTTCTTGTTTCACGTCATCATCACATTATTACCATATTGAGGAGCACATACACACTCATAAATACATTAGTATTGATTAGTATTGATTAAGTATACATTAAGCCACAAAAATGCCAAACGACTTGCTAGGTCCTGACCCAAACTGCTTCGTTTTAGGTCATGACCTTCGCTGTACGAGCTGTGTGTAATATAGTATAATATTCCCTCGTATCTTCCTCAGTCAAACAGGTCTTCAAAGAGATGGAGTTCCTGGGCTGGTACACCACAGGAGGTCCGCCAGACCAATCAGACATCCATATTCATAAGCAGGTACGCTGAGCAGAGGAAAAGCAAACCTTATTATTCTATATGGTTCTTGTTACTGTTTTCCCTGATCTGGCCACCGCTCTTTCCTCTGTGGCAGGTGTGTGAGATCATTGAGAGTCCTCTCTTCCTGAAACTCAACCCGATGACCAAACACACGGATGTGAGTCCATCATCTGGTTCCCTCTCCACAGCCCGCCTACACCAGCAGTGTTACGTATTACCAAACATTCTCTTCTCCTTCGTTTTTTGTTTTTGCAGCTTCCTGTTAGTGTTTTTGAGTCTGTGATCGACATCATCAATGGCGAGGTAAGGACTTCTTGTCTGAAATGCAACTCTGCACCCCACACATGCATGAAGCTAGACATGTGTAAACTGTTCAGGGCACGTGTGTGTGTGTTCTTGCACGTGTGTGTGTGTGTGCGTGTGTATGACGGCAGCAAATTAATAAACGATTGCTAATAAAAAAACTGTCAGTGGGTTCACATCCCAGAAGGAGAAATGAAATCCACCGTCGGAATCCATGTTAACCCCAGAAATATAAATGCACACAAAACGGTAAACATGGTCGCTGGTGCTGATTGGTTCTCTCCCAGGCCACTATGCTATTTGCGGAGCTGACCTACACGCTCGCCACCGAGGAGGCGGAGCGGATCGGCGTCGACCACGTAGCTCGCATGACCGCCACCGGCACGGGCGAAAACTCCACCGGTAAGGATGGACCTCGCTCACTCTCTCTGACATGCGACATCCCCAAAGACTATCTGGTCATGGACACGACTTCAGTGCAGTAGACGCCGGTCGTTGTCATTTTTGCTATTATTTGGCACATGTTGCTGCACCTCCATAACCTTGTTGTTTGAGATGACATCAGATCCTTCAGATGTGATTACAGTAGTACGCTATTGGGCAAATCATGAAGAGCAATTGACTTAATCTGAAGATGAATCCTGTCAGTGTGGAGCCCAGGGTGTGACCTCTCCTCCTCTACGTCTCCACAGTGGCTGAACACCTCATAGCTCAGCACAGCGCCATCAAGATGCTCCACAGCAGAGTGAAGATCATCCTGGAGTACGTCAAGGCGGTGGAAGCAGGTGAGATTATTTATTAGTATTTACTATTTAGTCTTTTAGCAGATGCTGCTATCCAACGTGATGTAGATTAAATTCGGGTATATCATTAATGAGCGGCTAGGAGTCAGGGCATCTTGCTCAAGCATAGATGTGACAATTGTTTTATTATTTATTTGACTTAATCATTATTATTTGTTTGTCCAGGCGAGGTGCCATTTAACCATGAGATCCTCCGGGAGGCCAACGCTCTGTGCCATCGACTGCCAGTTCTCAGCACCATCAAATTCAAAACGGACTTCTACGACGTAAGCCGCTTGTCGTTGAATATGGCCTAGCTGCTCTGTAATGAAGTTAGAATAGAACAGAGCTTTATTGTCCACTAGGTGGAGACTTGCCTTTGGCTCCATCAAGTGGTTTCTAAAAATTGGAATAGAAACCACTTGATGATTATAGAGGTGAGATTAAAGATGTTCTTCTATAACTTGTGTGTTATATCATCATAGTGCTGGGCGGTATGGCCAAAAAATTATATTGCGGTATAAATGCAAATGATCACGGTTACGGTATCTATCGCGGTATGATACTGGGATGTCTAGAACGCAGGGAAACTGCTGGACCTATTATTTATTTGTAGTTTTACTGACAACGCTGGGTGACTTTGCGTCAGATAAGGACCACCGTATGTCAATGTTTAAACGAGGGCAAAATATATCAAAACGTTCTACCTACTAATAATAACAGGCTGGTAATCAGGTAATACACTCCAGTTAAAATGTTTTTATTTTTTCCTTTTCTGGCGATCCGTCATCCAGAATAGTGTTTTTTCTGCGCATGCTCTTGAATAGCGCTAGTGCTGCGGTGCAATTTCATTGAAACTTTGCACAATGTC
>OOFB01005633.1:30058-42259 GCA_900323305.1 Trachyrincus murrayi
TACTAATAATAACAGGCTGGTAATCAGGTAATACACTCCAGTTAAAATGTTTTTATTTTTTCCTTTTCTGGCGATCCGTCATCCAGAATAGTGTTTTTTCTGCGCATGCTCTTGAATAGCGCTAGTGCTGCGGTGCAATTTCATTGTCTAACCGCATCTCAAGTGAACACACGTTCAGTGATAAGCTTTATTTTCCTTCTTTCAATCAGTTTACTCTATAGGTTACCAGTTCATACCCTAGGGCAAACTCATACCGGTGTACTTCCTATACCATCCAGCAGCTCACAGATGTTCCCATGCCGTTTGAAGCCAGCGTGCCTTGTTTAACAAGCCCCTCCCCCTCTACTTCCAGCAATGCAACGACGTGGGCCTCATGGCCTACTTGGGAACGATCACCAAGACCTGCAACAGCATGAACCAGTTCATCAACAAGTTCAACGTGCTGTACGACCGGCAGGGGATCGGCCGCAGGATGAGAGGACTCTTCTTCTGAGTGGCGGAAGGAGCCGGAAAACACATGAACTCACAAGCACCGCTGGTTTCTTTTTTTCTTTTTGCTCGTCTTTGGGTTTTTTTCTTTTTTTTGGTCAAGTCAGGCATATGTACTGGATCCCTGGTCAAATGCCAGCGCATTGAAAATAAAAGACCCCTCCCCCTATTACACCACTTGGTATAAAGAGACCTAACTCCGATGGTTTATATTGAGTGTACATTCAGATCCCATGTACATGATCTCCCAGCCCTCTCCTCCCGTTTAATTTGCTTTGCTCCGTTGATGTTGAATGTTTTCGTATGTAATAAATAACTTGATTTTTCATGGGACTTAAATTCTTAAATTCTTTTTTTTTTTATGAATCGAACCCACAAATAAATCTAAAATGAGAGTAGTGTACACACCTTCGCTGACACTTGGCTACATACCAGCTTGTTATGAGGTCTTTGTGGGCGCGTGTGTTTACTCTGCATTTGAAGTTGAAGCCCCGCTGGTCCTGAAATTCAAACCCAGGGAGAGGGTAGTTAGGAGAGGAGGGGAGGAAGTTAGGAGAGGAGGTAGTTAGGAGGGGGTAGGGGAAAAGGGGGAGGGTAGTTAGAAGAGGAGGGAGGAGAGGAGAGAGGGTAGTTAGGCTATAAGAGGAGAAGGGAGGAGGAGAGGAGAGGGTAGTTAGGCTATAAGAGGAGAAGGGAGGAGGAGAGGAGAGAGGGTAGTTAAGCTATAAGAGGAGAAGGGAGGAGGAGAGGAGAGAGGGTAGTTAGGCTATGAGAAGGGAGGAGAGGAGGGAGATGGTAGTTCTGGTCTTGTCTCTTTTTCAAGTCAGCAGTTCTCTGGCTAGTAAATACCCTGCAGAAGCCGACATAATGACCCTGAGCTTGTAAATCGCTACTCTTCCTTTTAATAGTCTGCCTTTTTACCAGCCATGTGGAACTAATTATTAGAGCCTGAAATATTTCTGTAAACACGAGCTCCTTAAATTGATGAAGTGCTACGCCAGAGGTCATTGACTAAGAACAGTGTTTTCAACTCAATATTTTCCACATCAATCACAAGTACAATTGTAACGCAGCGCTAGTCTTCTCAAACTCCCCACGTCAGCTGCTTTGACCAAGTGTACGGTAGGATTCATTAAAGGTCAAATAAACAAACTAAGACAGGCAGTAGAGGTGCAGGTTTATTAACAGGCTGCCTGCTTCCTAACACAGATGTTAACTGTACATTTAGCAGGAAGAAAAGCTTCACAATTCACATGCAACAGGCATCCAAACTTGATGTTTTCATCCAGTATATTTGAATAACAAGTCTTTGGTTTCAATAGTGGTGGAGGTGGGGTGGTGGTGGTGGTGGTGTTGGTCCTACTCGCCGTCTTCAATAGGCTCATCAGCGGGGTCAGCGGGCTGCGGGTACTGGAAGCGGGCGGGGTCATACAGGTCGTCCCTAGGGTTGTAGGCGTTGGGGTAGTAGAAGGCGTATGGGTGAGGGACCATCTTCTTCATCATGGGGGGCGGCGGTGGAGGGGCCTCCTCGGGAATCTCCTCGTCCTCCCCAGGCGGGAAGGTGGGCGGGAGGTGAGCCAGCGCCACCTTGCCCTGGACGGCTCGGGGCGGGTGGTCGATCAGGCAGTCGGGGTCCCAGTAGGGGTCGCAGTCGTACTCCATGCCCTTGAAGGAGCGCATGGGGGCGAGGGGCGACGACTTCTTGATGATCACCATGGAGGGCGGCGGGGGGCCGTACATCTTGGGGGGCGGGGGAGGTGGTGGCGGGGGAGGGGTCTTCTGGAGCTTGCAGGTGGGGTGGTAGCGGGGGTCGCACAGCACCGGTATGGCGCCCGTGGGGAGGTATACGATGTGGGGCTTGCAGAGGGGGTCCTTGGCGTTGCACAGGTACATCACGTCCGCCTGGGCCATGGGGGGTGGGGCAGGAGCCGGGGGAGGGGTGGCGGGGAGCTCCTCCGGCTTGACCAGCCCCTTCATGGGCGGGGGAGGCGGGAGGAATTTGCAGTTCTTGTCGGTGGCCGGGTCGCACTGGACGGGCATGCCCAGCTTGTTCTGGTAGGTGGAGGCGTCCGGCCCGTAGGCCTGCTCCAGGTACCTCATCTGCTGGTACAGCATCCTCAGCTTGTCGATCTCATAGAGCTGCAGAGGAGCACAGAGGAGAAACGAGGCAATCAGCCTTCAGGAATACGTGGAGCACCGGCTGCATGTTGTGTAGTTACACTGAGATGGTGCAGCAGGCGAACTACGAGACGAGTGCTCGAGTTCCGCTGTGGACAATCATGATAGCGAACGTAATAACATAAAGGTCCCTAAAGACTTCAAAAAAGGAGAGATAATGAAACAGGAATGGGACAGTGGCACGCGTGTCTCACCCCCTCGGTGTGTCCGATGCTGCTGTAGTAGCGGTAGAAGGACTGGAAGTCAGGGCTGCCTCGGTACCATCTGGGGTCCACGTTGCGCTTCGGTCTGGAGTGGGTCAGGAAGTCATTCGCCCTCGCAGAGTCAATCTTTATTGAAGGACCCGTATCTGTGAATATAAGAGACTACGTTGAGAATACGCTGAAGACAAGGAGTAGGAGGTAGTTCAGAACATAACTGATGAATAGATTGAACCCAGTGAAGGGAGGATATATCTTATTGGAGGGATTAAGTGTCAACGACGTAGTGTGGAGGGGAAAAAAGTGAATTACCCTCCTGATTGACGACATCCAATAGCGACTTGGCATCCAGCAAACCTGGAAAATGGGTCAATTAATTTTGGGATTTGTTTTTGCTTTAATGACTTCTGCTCTTGAGTTGTGAAGGCATAAGAAGAGAAGCAGAACCCACCTGGAAGCCATGTAAAGCAGCATATTGTCGCTGCGAGCCACACAGAGGAAATCATCCTGAAGCCCTGCAATAAAGAGGTGGTTAAATATTTGTTCATTAGAAAAGTACCTTTTCTAATGAATAGTACATTTTGTAAAGTAAATTTAGAATTTTTGACAATCAAGTGGATCAAGTAAATACATTAAAATTTATTTGCTGACTAACATGTAACATTTAACACAAGTATGACCGACTCAATCAACATTCATTCCATCAATATAAAATATCTTAAAAATATAGCATTACACAGTATAACATAGTATAGCATAGCTTACCTGGGTTCAGTAGGCAGACTTCACTCTACAGCAAAGCAGGTGGGTTATATACATGCTCCATGTGTCACTGAATCTGACGCGCTGCTATCCAATAGGATTTCACCACCTTTAAAACCGGGACCTAGGCCCCTCCTTCCTTGTAATATGGGGCTTCTGGCATCAATTAAGAATGAAAGCCCCTTGGAGTGGAAGAGAAAAGCAATAAAGAGCCCAGACTTCAAATGGAAACTCCTCATTAAGTCTACAAGGAAGGCAGCACCTGCTGGGACAAGAACTGCACCTCAGAAAAGTTGCAGACCATAAGGGTATCACAGCAGAAAAAAAGAAAAAAAAAGTAGAATACTACTAATCCAGTTAACATTCATAAAGTGTATCTTCACAGTTCAATAGCTGATTTTAGATTTAAACTAACATATGGAACAGAGGCCTACTTTTAAAGATACAGCCAACTGCAAGGTTGCTAGTTCACCCTGGTCTAAACTGTTGTCCTTGTGCAAAACGCATACATTCCCAACATGTTGTCACAGCCATTGGTGTGTAGGCGTGTGGCTAATTGGGAGAGTAACCCAAGTGCTAGAAAAGCAGCATACAAATGCCAAAGACCAGTTTATAATTTCATACAATTCATAAATTTAATTGTTGAATACCTAGAGTCATGTTATTTTTTTAATCAGTTGTAAGTGCTTCATCGGGCATGGAAGGACGAAGGACACATGGCTGTACAGGTAATACCCTTTCATGTCCACACAGCAACAGAAAGCATAAAATATTGCCTACACAGCAAGACTCACGGCAGACAAACCCAGCTGTTCCAGACTGCCACACCCCCAGAAAAAATGCCGCCACCTTAAAAACCTATGGTCATAAAATGTTATACTATACCCGATCGGTAAAGCAAGACGAGACATGTAGGTTCTGCAACATTAAAGTTTATTAACAAAGCAGTCAAGACCGTGACACGTAAAGCAATCCTGATCATCTTAGTTTCATAATGCATCGCTAAAACATTAAGCATCCGCCAAACAAGCAGAGCACAACCATCCAAGACAATACTAAACATTGTACATCAATGTTCCATACACAGCTTTCAAAATACATATTTACAAGCGTGAACACTTCTCCATAATCTAATAAAAGAATCCTGGAAAAGTCCAAATTGCACCACTCCAGGACAAGATGACACAATGAAATCAATTTGTCATTTTGTATTGGAAAAAACACGCACCCTTAATGCTTTTAGCTTATCAGCATGACTCAGCACACCAAACCACAGAGCATTGTTAAAGTCAGTTAAAAAGGGTCCGCCGTGGAGGGGCTGTTAACGGGGTGTAGTGGCAGTGGGGAGCCACCAGGGGGTAGTGCTGTCTTCAGACGAAAGTGATTCGGGAGCGGGCCTGGTTGACCTGCCACACGTTCAGCTCCTCGTACTCCTCCAGCGCCTCCTGGAACTGGGCGGGGGTGAAGCCACGCGACACGCACCGCTGCTCGGCGTCCGCCATGCGCACCACGCCGCCGGCCCCGCCCCGGCCCGCCTTGCCCTCCGTGGCAAGCTCCCTCAGCAGGGAGAAGATGACGTCGGCCGGCCGCTGCGTCCTGGAGGACCGGAGCACAGGGGAGGTCAGTGAGGAGCAACCAGGGACCGGATCGTTCCACTGGTTGAGGTTAGCATCAACTGGTCAGCAGCTCTATATGCAGATTGCTCTGAATCGTATCGTCATTAGAAGCTTTTATCCTAAGTGAATTGCAGTGAATTTTTAGCTAAGCAGCAGATAGCAAGTTGGGCATTTTGCCCAAGGATGCCTACTCCAGGGAGTCTGCGGACACTGGGGATCGAACCCAGTAGAGCTGTGAGTAACCACCCCCCAGCCAAACTTTATTGTTGTCGACTATTGGCGTTGTTTGTCCTCGATGGACGGTCTCAACATTCAAAGTGCAAATCTTCAACTAGTGTATTTCCAACCCAAACAGGATTTAATAGCAGACAGCTGGTGGTGCAAGACTCCCACTTCCTGTTTGCATGCTCTAAACAAACACCTTCCATTTAGTTCATTAGCACAGGGAGATCCCGGAGCATTGTTTACGTGCGACAGCGTTCGTAAGGAGCAAGATGATTGGCTAGTTACCATCCGCCTGGACGTCTGCCTCGCCAGAGCGTTGCCGTGCGAACGCAGACCATTACAAAACACAGAGCGGCTTTTACGACTTCCTCTGAGGAAAACAGCTACATGTTATGGAGCACAAGGTGCTCATAAAGAGCAGCGTGGGTCAGATGCTCCGATGGCTGCAGGCGGACTCGTAAGTTAAAGTCTTCCATCGTGGGAAAAGGTCTAGTTTCTTATACGATCTCAAAGAACTTAACCAGGGTTTATTGCGTTAGCGTCTCATTGAGCAGAGTCTAACCTGATGCAAGGCCCTGATCTTCCCTTTTCTTTTGGACATTGTATTCATTATCCATTTTAACCATAGTTATTTGACGTTTCTTTTTACTGCACTGTAAGGCGTCTTGCCACCAGAGCGGTTTCAAGCCCAGGTCTCGGGATTGAAACCAGACTTGCAGCTTTAAACTTAAAGTGGACCTCCAACACTACTGACCTGGTGGTACTGGACTTGTCCGCTTGCAGAGAGTCCTTGGACATCTCCATCAGCCGCATGGCCTCATTCACATCCTCTTTGCCCACGATGTCCTCATTGCGGAGACGTGCCTGCATACAAGTGTGACCGGGTCAGATCAGAGAACAGCTGGCAAAAACACATCAGTGGTGACCAGACAACACGTCACATTACACTCTGATGGGCCGCGCTGTGCCGGCACTGTCAGACCGAGACAAGTGCAATGCCCTCTGGGAAGGCTGGCAATTGCCCAAGTCTCCGCCTCTCAACACCGGCAAGTCTCTCAGACGTTTGACACACATACGCACACAAAATCCCACTAGACATGTACACCTTCAGGCGCATTGGGTCCCGCCACGGTCAGTTTTGCATGGGTTTGCACAGCGGCTCCGAAGCACACAGGCTGACTGCCCACCCTGCAAAGCTGACCGGAACAGACACATCCCCCTCTGGCTACAGGATAATCAGCTCAACGTCTAAAAAGGTGGTTAAAACTGCAAATCAGTGTCTGAGACACTAAAACATTGTCTGAGATACAGCTTCCTTTGCTTTTAAATGCTGTAAACCTGCCAGTTAACACCATGTTCCTAATTAGCATCCTCACAATCCATTGTAAACAACATCCTGTCTGGGGCGGCAGGCGACTGCTCTACGCTTCATGATGCACACAGGCACTTCCTTTCACTCAAACTTTGAAGTCCCTCATTTTTGCTTAAATGCCAGTTGATTGACTACATGGATAAAAAAAATCCATGCTCTATATTGTTTGTGTGTTTGGAATACAACTTAGCGGTACTTTGTTTACTGGGACCACAGGAAGCAACAAGTGTACCACCCACATCCAGACGCAGAGCTCGGCCAGCCCGTGTGCCTGAAGTGCTGGTTTTGCAGTAGGGCGAGTGACTCTGCTACCTGCACAAACAGCACTTTTGACACCCAGGAGCGACTCGACACCGACGGTGCTTCAACGGTCCAGCTGAGGAACGACGAAACTGTAGATGTACAAGACGTTAACACATTTTGATTGGCCTACGGTGGGCTGAGGAGCTTAAGAGCCGCCCCAGTCCGATCGAGGCCTTGCGTGCCAGCGTTTGAGATAAGTGCTTACAGTGCGGTAGGCCAGGTATCAATACTACCTGCACTATAAGCACTTTAGCAAACACTGGACCAAACGAGGATGAGGATGACCAGTCGACAGCTTCAAGCCTCATCAGGATCTCAGCAGAACTCACCAGGATGGCACTGGTTCATTCATGCATTTCATATTTAGTTAAAAGTTTAAAAAAAAGTCATCAGAAACACAAAAGTAAATGTTTTAACCATGTCTCGGCAAAAGCACAATTTTTCAACTTGAGATCCAATAATTAAAAAAACAATAAAAACCCAAACGAGACTTTTTTTTTCATAATAAAAACTTTGAGTGCCATCATCATAAGGCGACTAGCGGGGGAGAGAGTAACTCCAGAGCACCCAGAGGACCGTGGGCGAGAGCTCACCAGAGCGGTGGACAGACGGAGGATGGAGAGCAGGGTGCGGGCAGAGGTGAAGGTGGTGTCCTTGCTGACCCGTGCCTCCTTCCTCATCTCCACGTAGGCGGCCGTGATGTACTCAGTCAGGTCCTGGGGCACCACGGGCTGCCTGGTCTGGCACCGGGCGACGTAGCGCCTGGGGAGGGGGGGAGAAAATAACAGAAGGCGGTCAAGGGAGCAGAGAGACCCCTTGGGTGATGGTCACAGCAGAGAAGGGGGGGGGGGGGCATGAGATGACACTTTCATAGACTGAACCTTTCAGAGACGGAAGTAAACAGACCTAGACTCAGTATTTGCCAATATATACACAATCTTGGCTAAATGACCACGGACCTCATCAGCTTCATGTCGATGGGGGTGAAGTGCGTGGGCGGCTGGCAGCAGTGCTGGTGCACGTAGGTGATGTGCTGGGCGAGCCGCAGGTCGGCTTCGGGGTCCGGCTTGTCCTGGATCAGCCACAGCAGGTCGAACCGGGACAGGAGCGCCGCAGGGAGCTGGATGTTCTGCTCCAGGCTCTTCCGGGGGTTGTACCGGCCGTACGCGGGGTTAGCCGCCGCCAGGATGGAGCAGCGGGCGTTGAGGGAGGTCATGATGCCGGCCTGGACGGGGAGGCCAAGAGGTCAAAGGTGAACTTAAAAATAGAGTATGCTTTTGTAAATAGGACTACTGTGGGAATACTTGTGGAAACGTACAAAATACACATTGGGAATCATTTCTATTTGACCATTTAGTCTTCATAGTTTAGTTAATATACTTTTTTTTTTCCTACTACTGTCCTGTACTTTCTCCTGTGATACCCAAATTCCCCATCTGGGATTAACAAAGTGCCATCTTTAGCATCTTCCAGTATATTCAGATCAATGTAAGCAGGTTGGGTCAGGGCATCCTGCTCAAGCATGCCTACAGGTCAACAGTAGACAACGGTGGATCAGAACCACAAACCGTTTTACTGCCAAGTATCTTAAAACACAAGGAAATTGTCTTGATTCGTTGGCGCATAACAATAAACATAAGGACAAAGACAGGCAGGTGCTGCAAAAACAATATAAATACATGTAAAAGACAAATTAACAAGATATGAGAAAGAAAGTGTTTTAAGAATAAGTGTAAGTAGTAGCAAAACCCTGAATTTACAAACAAAACAATGCGCACCAACATACCATGGCAGCGATCTTGATCTATAACGACTGATCGAATCCAGAACCTTTCAGCTAGGAGTCCCACAAACACTAGACAATCCATCCCCATCTCACAAACGTACAGAGAGGCAAGGCCCTTCCAGCGGGGCCAGGCTCACCCGAAGCAAAGAAGACGAAGAGTAGTTACCTTGGCGATGGAGATGGTCTGCTGCTCCATCACCTCGTGGATGGCTGTGCGGTCCGCTTCGGCCATTTTGTCGAACTCGTCGATGCAGCAGACGCCCTGGTCGGCCAGCACCAGGGCCCCTCCTTCCAGGGTCATCTCCCCGGTCAGGGGGTCCTTCATGACGGCCGCCGTCAGACCCACTCCGGAGGAGCCGCGGCCCGTGGTGTACTGGCCTGAGGGAGACACACGGAGGTTACAGTCAGCAAATGACTCTTTAGAAACTACACAAGTAGCTAACTGGGTGAGGAGCTGTGATGGAGGGGCCATGTTAACGACAAACTCAGCCGCAATAAAAAAAAGTTATCTAAAAAAACACAACACCGCTCATACATAATTACCATTACCAAGTAATTGAATATTAAAATACTGCATTGTGGACAGTGGGTTGGACTTGAAACACTTGCTGATGAACACCAATGAGACTTACTGCGAGGAGCCAGGCGGTCGATGTAACACAGCAGCTGAGACTTTGCCACGCCGGGATCTCCCATCAGACAGATGTTGATGGTTCCTTGACACATGTTAAATAAGTACCATTGTAAAATCGGTGCACACAACGCATTACACCGACACAACGTGCCATCTAGCTTGTCAGTGCATGGATGCACCCTGAGTGTACTCAATGCATAACCTTGAGTCTCTTGCTGGTTTCAAATCATGCACACATGTCTCGTTCTACCTTTGCACGTTTCATCTTGACTTCCCACAGTTACTGAGCAGAGCATTTGTCACTGAATCGACCTGCCCTGGCGTTAATAAAGTACTCTGAATCGTTGAAATCTTATTGTATACTGTATTATTATTATGAGATGTTACCTCTAATCTTCATGCCCTTGGGGGTCTGCTGCACCCCTCCTACGAGCAGCAGGAGCAGGGCCTTCTTGACGTCCTCGTGGCCGTAGATCTCCGGGGCGATGGAACCAGACAGCTTCTCATAAAAGCCGTCGCCTGCAACACACAGCAGTACACGCTGACGTGTAAGAACTACATCTCTGGCCGGGGAACCAGAGAAACACCGCTTTAAAGTCTGACATCTAGTTTGGGGTCAAAGACAGGAAGTGGTTTAAATAAACGCATTCTGATTAGATGTAGCTGGGAAAGCAGAACTGCACAAGAATCGACAGGGGAATGCTACGGTCCTTAAATGGGCATCTCGACCATAATTTCCTGTCTGGGATTAATAAACCCGCATCTCATCTTAAGACACCTACCAGTGATGTCACGCATCTCTTCCTCGGTCAGATCGACAAGCCCCAGCTCGTCATCCTCAGTTTTATTCATGAGCGTGATGCTGTGTGCCTCCATGTACGTCTCTGACAGAAGACCCTGGTAGACGGAGGACAACAGCAACACTCAAACCATATCATCATACACCTCAGGAGAACTGGCCGGTTGGACCAGAAGCAATGTTCAGCATTACAAGGGCCACCATTTTACCAACATCAGGTGTGATGATTAGTCATTATAAACAGCTTTTAAAAAACCTAAAAAAAACACATGTATGATGACAGATCAGCCTACCCAGTGGACTGTACCAACTGGTAGGCTGATCCATCAATCGTCCATCTGGATGGACAGTCCCACGTGTGACATCACTACAGGGTAGATTTTTTAAATGGCTAACAAACAGCAAACCAGCTGGTATAACAGGGGCCCTCCCATTAGCAGTATAGTTGCAGAAGGAGAGATCCCTCGCCCCCACCTGTCCCCATAAGCAAGTCACAATACCTTATAGAACCCGTACCTGGACGGCCTGTTGGAAGCCGGTGCGCAGCAGGGGCAGGAAGACCCCGGTGATGGCTACGTGGTCACCAGGCTGGGTGAGGCGCGTGTTCTCCCCACGGGCGTACACCGCCATGCTCCTGGGGATGTTGCCCACGGGCACCTGGTCGCTCTGCACCCACACACAGAGGAGAGAGGGAGGTTAGTCATGCTGCTTAGAGTCCTTTGTATTCATATTTCACATTCTTATCATCTCTTCACTTCTTTTACTGTCCTGTAATTCCGCTGCCCTGCCCAAATACCCCACCTGGGATTTAAATAAAGTTTTTCTCTTTCAGTACTATGAAAGCACTGTCGACAGTTCAAGTATGAAACGTATAAACGTTTATAGTTTCGCCTTTACTCGTTCGGCAGACGCTTGAGCCACTCAGCTACGCGCCATTAAGGGAGCATGGGGATCAAACCCAGTTCCCTTTGGCTGGGAGTCAAACACTAGACCGCCCTGCCTCTATATTTATATGGGATCAAGCAAAAACACAGAAGGCCCTTACGTGTTCCTGAATGCGAAGCTCCTGGAACTTGACGAACTTTGAGCCTCTGGTCTGCAGGTAGAGGCGGCCGCCGGACTTGTTGGTGACGCACTCCTGACTGGGGCACATGATGAGGGGCATGAAGGACGGGGACTGGATCTGGAGGAAGACGGCAGGGTTGTTAGGGATACGGGTTGCCATGGGCGCGTGGATCGCATGTTCGACCGACATCCACACAAAAGGGGGTGTACTTGAATCTTAGCACATCGACATTTGAGTGCTACTACTAGGCCATGTACACGCTAATGCAGATAATCTGTGCTTTTGCACGTTTCCTGCATAGTGGACATGGCCTGAGATGCAGTATGCATGTGCTCATTTCCTCAGGGAGCCATGACGTGTCCCCAATGGTAAACATTTAAACCCGTCTTACTGGCTGATAGGTCTCAGCACCACACTGGTCGCAGGTGTAGGTCGCGACAGCCATCATGGGCTTGACTTCGGTGGCGCGGGTCACGATGCCTCGCACGGCGACAAGATGGCCGATACTGTCAGCGCGCACGTCACGGACCACCTTGGGTTTGGACGTTGCCGGGGTCTTGAAGTACACCTCGCTGTGGACAGAGAAACATGTGGTTTCACGTTATGACCCAGATTTTATCACCAGGGCCCAGTATTTCAAAACCTTTAATCTAGATCAGAATTATCCGGATAGGATTAAATCTCAAAATTGGGTATTTTAAAACCAGAGATGTGATCCTGATCCTACAAAATTGGGATACGGATTTGGTAATCCAATCCTACCCAGAATCC
>OOFB01005634.1:6134-13634 GCA_900323305.1 Trachyrincus murrayi
AGCCCCGGGCTCAGCCCCTTTATCCGCCATGTAACCCGTTTCATTCTGCCTCATTAGATTATAAGCTGATGCAACTTTCGTACACCTTTTTATGTGTCGTCACGGTGCACTGCATAACCCCAAAACACACACACACACACACACACACACACACACACACACACACACACACACACACACACACACACACACACACACACACACACACACACAACGAACGAGCTAGAGAGATGAGCACGATAGAGTCGGGAAGAAATCCATACAGATACAGTTCTGATGACGAGAACACACGATCGCTGCGATGCACACGTTTCATGCTGTGTAATAGTGTCGATAACGTGTTGGGAGAAAGAGAGAGAGTGTGAGTAAGAGATAGTGCATGCTATTTGCATGGCAACATATCCATTTGCCTTCCAACAATTCTGCGCACGAATCGGTGGATAATCTTCTGCATCTTCATGCAGCGCGACGGTCATTCTATTATAAGTCACTGTGTGTGTGTGTGTGTGTGTGTGTGATACAAATGTGACACATTTTACATATTGCTGTACAAGCTTTCCTTTTCAACAGCCTATGTTAAAGAATATGTGAGGGTGTATTTGAGGGTCAACATTGCAAATGACAATATCGCACTAAACCATTTTCATGTTTAGTATTTTACTAAAGCAGGGGTTTCACTGTGTCCCAGGGAGCGACACAATACAAGCATGAACCACGCTAACACATTTTGCAATACACAATATTATATAACTATAAATATAAAATACCATTTTTTTCCTCAATCTGATAATGAAAGATGCAAAATAGACAAAGTGAAAATATTTTTGTTGTTGTTTTCTAATCGTCATATATTTAGACTTTCAGGTATTTAGCAATATTAGCAATATTGGATTTGTTCAAGTTGGGCCAATCCACAGCCGTGTTTTACTGTTTTACTACACCCTGCCCAGTGGACATGCTAAGCTGCCCGAGGGGCTTCAGGCCTCCTCCCAGCAGCAGGCTGGGAGGAGTGTACATGTTTGTGTGAGTGTACACACGGGTGTCTGTGAGACACAGAGAGAGAGAGAGAGAGAGAGAGAGAGAGAGAGACAGAGGATTGATGATATTTAAAGCTTAGCTGTAGACCTCCAGCATACACACACACAGACACACACCTTGATAGATGTCTTGGGGGCCTAGCTGTGGATCAGGGGGATCACGGGTATCTCCAGCAGACCACACTACCTGACTGCAGAGCTTGCTGCCTCCCGGCCGCCCGCAGCCCAAATGAACACCTGCATGATGGAGCTCAGCCCAGGAGCAAAACAAGTTCCTCAAGTTAAATTGCTGTGATACAGGAGGAAAATAGAGTGTCCGCACTTAGTGGCATCAAGTATTCCCAATGGGTCTTGAGGCCCGTTGCCTCAGCTGCCAATGAGAAATATTGTGAGCGAAGAAACGGTGACTAAACGTAATATTGCTTCGTAGTCTTTAAACCCGTAATCCATAATTGATGTCGGGGGGCCTTTGTGTCCCGATGTTGTTGCTGTTGTTTTTGGTGTTGCTCAAGTGACTAAAATAAATTGACAGCTGTAGTCCTCTTCAAATTTGCGATTCTGCGTCCGATGAGAATTCACTTTTTATTTTTTCTGAAACAAAAAGCTAAATCAAATTTCACACTGCTTATAATTATCCACTGTTAACCAGCAGCTAGCACGGGATTTAAGGCAGCCGGTACTTTCGGGTTCCTTCCGCACATGCTAATCGGCTCCGCTGTTCATCGCATCAGAATCAATAGGATATATTTAGACCGTATAGCGAACGTGTTGATTATGCATATGTTACTGGTTCGCGTAATTGTAGTAGACAATCGGCACATTGTGCTTAATTCTCCTACTGTACATTTGCCACCGTGCTCAAACACAAAGGGATGTATGGCCTAAACCATTAGCAACGGTATTCAGTCGCGATGCTCGCCACGTTAGCTCAAATATACACTTTGCCGTTGATGGAGTTGAACCAAATATGATGCTTAACTACACTGAAGACGCTCCTAAATGGACCATTTTATTAGGGGTAATAGAACCGGAAGCTACAGAATGTGTATGCTGGCTGTTTTTCTTATTCTTTCCCTCCCGTTTGTTTTCTTCAAAGAGGATGATACATCAAAGCTAGCATGGCACATTATGAAATTCCATATGCCCAAGGCTTATAATCAACGGGAAGAAAATAACGTATGTACGAATTTAAACCCACACAGCATCTACTCCTAGGCCAAGCATAGTTCTGGATAACACACTGAAACCAATCGATGGTGTGTGTGTGCGTGTGCGTGTGTGTGTGTCTTATGCTTATACTCTTATACGCTTATACTCTATATATACTACTATGCTTATACTGTAATTGTTGCTTTGTACTTGTCTTGTTCTTCGGTCCTGGCACTATTCTTTTGATTATGGGTCATGTGACTACTTATAGGTGACTCATTCTGTTCTCCTGTCAACACCTGAACACCAAATGCTAGACTTCTGGCAGCCCACTGTGTAACCATGGTGATGTCTCCACAAGAGGACTCTCTCCTCCTCCTCCTCCCTCCATCTCTCCTTCTCGCTTTCGCTCCCTCCCTCTCTCCTTTCTCTCTCTCTCCCAGCAGCTGGCTTCCACCCTGGTTTCTGTGTATCTGCCCTCTCTCCCTCATCTAAACCCGGTCTCAATGCACAGTCGCCGGCTCCTTCACACTAAAAGCCTCTCCATCCTTCGAGCGTCGCTCCGCTCTCTAGTCCTCTTGTCCCAATCGTTTCCAGTTCCTCTTCGCCCCGCATGCACACCCTTATATGCTCTCCCTATTCATTTTCTTTTCCCACTTTTCTCGTCGTCCTTGAACCCCCCCCCCCTCCCAAAAAATGACAATTTTTAATAAAAGCCAAAGTTGATGCTTTAGAAGGACCCGGCGAGGGACCCGGCGAGGGCAGAGAGGGCGATCCTTAGCCTCCTCCTCCGAGATCCTCGGACCGTGGCTTCACTTTATTCTTTTTGTCTCTCATCTCCCTCTCTCGTCCCTCTACCTCTCTCTCTCTCCCTCTCTCGTCCCTCTACCTCTCGCTCTCATCCATCTCTCTCCCTCATCCATCTCTCTCACCCAGCTCATCCTCTCCCGATGTGCCTCGGCTGTGTCTCTCAGCCGGTGGTGACACGAGGCCGTTTGCTGGTGAAAAGTGCAGAGACTGTGGTTTTTTACAATGACTTTCATCCCCACCACAGCAGCAGTCCACTCATGAAGAGACACAAGGCCAAAAATACCTTGATTCCTACAAGGCTGCACTCTATTCATTTCTGGAACGCGGATAATGTCCAGTGATAAAACACGTTGTATTGAAGCTCCCTATTTGTACTCGTACAAGAACATAAATGCTTTGATCAACCCTGGATAAGGGATTGCGCCATCAGCCTGCGTTAAACGGATCTCAGGATAGGCTTTCGTCTTGGAACTTTAAGGCAACACGAACTTGACTTGACTTTTGTAATATGACTTCTAATTGAGTCAATTCAAAGTAAAACGTGTGTGTGGAATCCAACATGGAGGAATGTGACTTGATCGGAAGTGACAACACACAGTATAGCACATAGCATCATCTGAACACAGTCGTCACGAGGAATCGGTTGTTTATTCATTGTGTATTATTCATTATCATGTTATTCTGTATGGCATGCTCTTTATTTCTGAAGAAGCATAAATCGCATCGACTAGTGCTCTCTGGTAGGGCTATACTGCTCCCCGCAAGTATTATAATTAGTCTAGCACCCATTCAATCCTACTTTCACTGTAAGCTCAAAGAGGATGCGGGTGGCAGAGAAAATCATTTCTACCGAGATATGAACCGCAGGTCACGCCAGGCGCCAGCATGCACTATTTGCAAAAAAATAGGCCCATAAGAATTTGTTTAATGCACCTATATTATAGTTTATATAGTCCCAGAGCACGTTACTCTTATAATTCATCTAATTATTTCATTCAATTGTGTTCACAAAGCAAGTACAAGTAGTTTATTCTCAACAGTGATCTCCCCAGTAACTGCGGTCAAGCACTTCGCTGTTCTCGATCAGCTGGGTCTTTTCGTGACTTCATTTAAATATCCAGTTTTAATTAGATTGAATAATATTACATGTCGATATATACGCACAGAGCAGTATAAAGAGAAAATGAAAATGTTAAGTCTGAGTGAATGGCTGCCCACTGTAATCTGTAGCGGATAGAAAACATAAATCCAAAAAGAACCGAGTTCATTGTTATTACGTATTGACAGGCGATGATTTATTATTTATATTAAAACTGTAAACTGTTTTTGCTTCTTCACTCAATGTCCGGTTATGCAAGCCATTTACTGTAAATATGCTAATACACGCGCCGAGAATCTTACACGGCAATACATATTTACTGTTTACTGCCTCCAAGCAGTAAACATTTGCTTCTGCAGCTTGTCTCCACTCGAGAATGATCGACTTTAAGTGACCGTCGCACACGCTCGTCTCATGACTCACATTGACTTGTCCAGTGACCACACCGCACCATGGCAGGGTCAGTAAGACCATCACGATCACGACACATCCATCCATACGCATCGATCCATCTATCTGAATGTCGGGGCTGTTGCTCCGACACACAATATTATATAACTATAAATATAAAATAATAATTTTTTCTTCAATCTGATAATGAAAGATGCAAAATAGATATAGTAAAGTAATAAAGTGAAAAAAAATGTGTTGTTGTTTTCTAATCGTCATATATTTAGACTTCCAGGTTGTATTGTATCTCTCTGCCCGTCCCTGTCGTTTTATTCGTGTTTTAGGAGAATCGGTGAGTGAGAGGGAAGACTGACTTCATACACACATGTTGTCGGTCAGAAAGAGAATACTTACTTGCTTGACCATCCCGAAGAAAAACAAAAGCAAAGCGAACAACAACACGAGACGTGATTACTTTGAACGGCTGCTTTCGGGTTGCCAGGTTTGTTTCGTTGAATCGCTCTCCCCCTCGTCGTGTGGTTAAAATGTGTTAAGATGGTACGCCGTGGTCTCCATTGGCAAGCGTACAGTGGCCCCGCCTCATATCGCTACAGACATGCCAGAGAAAGGAGGACAGATAAGAGAGCGTTAGTGTTGACTCAGAGGTCCCCTGCGGAGGTCGGCTCTTACCTCCTCCTCCTTCTGCCTATCACCCTTCCCAGGTGCGTCTCTGTGACCCAAGTTAAGCCCATGCGGCTTATTGTCGCCGTCACCTGCTGACGGCTAAGAGGAAGAAACAACTATGAGTTACTCTTAAGTGTTTTGTCTCGAGTTTCAAATTGCCAAAGGAAAACAATACCTGATGCATGCGATTATTTTTATTATGATTTTAGTCATCGGCGGGTTCTGGGCTGCTTACTCTCTGACTGAGTCAGAGAGCGGCGGAGGGGCCCTCGCAGGGCTAATCAGCGACTCCTGGAACAGCATCCGTTGCCGACACTAACTAAGTGTGACACTAACAAGTGTCAGCAGCCCCCAGAAGGGTGTTCTGTGCAGGTGTTAAAGCGGGAAGCTTTGAGACTGCGATAAGTCTTAAAGCTAATGTTAAACCAAACCTTGATGTTAAACCCTCCATATTTAGGTGTTCTGTCGGTGAATATATGGGCTGCCTAGGCAGTCTCCTCTCCTCCTCTGTAACGAGTTGCCGAAAAGCACACATTATTGCACGTCAAAAATTTACACCTTCAGGAAAATATTCTATCGTGTTTGTATTTAAGTAAGGGAAGAAAACATAATGACACTCGAAGGTGCACGGTCTGTTAAAATGTACACGTTCAAACTACTTTTTAATAGAATGAATGCATTTCCCAGAAGAAGAGAGAATTTCCTATGCACATTATAAAAAAAAGTGTTATTTCATCGCAAACTCTCAGCAGTGCCTTCCCCACTCACTTTTAATATCATATCCAAGCTGAACGTAAAGAGGACCAGGCTGAATTTAGAGGGGCCATCTCCTCACCACTTTTCTGCTTGTTTTCTGCCCACAGGAGACCTGGTGTCGGATGATGAGTACCTGGAGATCCAGGCCATCCCCAGACACCGAGCGGGGACCTATGAGTGCACCGCCATCAACGAGATCGATGCCGACGTCCAGACAGTGGACATCACCGTCAACTGTGAGTCAAAGGGCCCTACAACACACTGGATGTACTGTAGTAGAATATGAGCTAAAACACACTGGATGTACTGTAGTAGAATATGAGCTAAAACACACTGGATGTACTGTAGTAGAATATGAGCTAAAACACACTGGATGTACCGTAGTAGAATATGAGCTAAAACACACTGGATGTACTGTAGTAGAATATGAGCTAAAACACACTGGATGTACTGTAACTGCAAATTATGTATGGAATGGTATCACAGCCACGCCAATATATTCTTAAACAGTTTTATCTATTAATTCCTGGGCAAAAAAAATACTTTGATGCTTTCTGTGTGGCACGTAAAAACACAGAAAGCATCAACTAAAGAAACATAAAAGCACAGACAGGAAAAGAAACTGCCTGTGAGTGTCTGGAGTTTTAGCAAGGTACAATGTTTAGTCAAGTTTTGGGGCACAAATACCACTGAACATCTAACATCTAACTAGAAGCACGAACTGGCCAACATCAGGGTGTCAATATAGTAGTCCAGACGCTTGCTTACGTGATCCCCCAAAAAACAAAGCTATTTAAAACACATCTGATATTGCCAGCAGCAGGCAGACAGCTTACACCAGCTAATCCTCTAGAGAAAGGTTTTTAGCAAAGCACAAAACAAAACTGGCATGGAAACTGCAACCAGTATGTTTTCACATGCGTGGGGTGTCTTACAGATAGTTCAGTGAGTTACTAGTACGGCGGTAATATATCCACGTGCATTTCCGATGTTAAACTCGTTGATGCGTGTGCAAAAGGTTCTGGGTCCAATCCCCAATGTCCACAACCTAACATGTATGCGTCCATGGGAAACATGCCCAAACTAACCTTCAACTCCTTCATAAGCTATACCTGTACTCACTGTCATAGTGATTATACAGTAGACCCTTTGCTGCAGTGCAGCTCAGACCAGGGCTCTGCATTGACCTCAGGGTATTGACCATATATGGTGTTCCTACAGATGCTCCCAGTGTGTCAGAGGGCAGAGACGTCGGTGTGACTCTGGGCCAGAGAGGCGTGCTGGAGTGCGAGGCTGACGCAGTTCCTGAGGCAGACTTTGAGTGGTATAAAGATGACAGGAGGTAATATATTGCACCCAGGCATGTGTGGGTGTGTTGCCGCGTGTGTGTGTGTGTGTGTGTGTGTGTGTGTGTGCGTGCATGTGTTTTTATTTTGTTCTGTGTGTTTTCGTTGATCGTCTTCACACAAAGATGTGGCCTTCAACCTAAAAAGTGAATACCAATCACGCTTCCTTTTCATACATTTGAATCACAGTCTGTAATAGAATGAACGTACCTAATTTAGTGTTTTGATT
>OOFB01005634.1:18634-26579 GCA_900323305.1 Trachyrincus murrayi
TGGTGTACTAATCACATTGTAGATTGTGTTAAGAGATTTTAACAAGATGGACTGTGAGTAACTGTGTGTGGGGTAGGGATGTGGTCGAGGTTTGGATATTACTGGAACTTTCTTTTTATTTATTTTTTGCAATTGTATGTATTTATAAAAAAAAGAAAGAAAGAAATTGAAGAGACCAATTAGGAGACTACCAAAATTCCGACGACAACAAGGAACAAAAATGTCACATTTTCGAATTAATCATCGTTTCTGGCATCATGGTACGTGATATGCTTGCTTGCAGAGAGCCTACACCACCAGAGCACAGAATGTAGGTCTGTAAGACCACGTGCAGAATGCATATTCTGCAGAAATATTTGGAAATGAGGTTCCCTGAGAAGTGGAAAGAAAGTTGGGGACTAGGAGAGAGTTTGCCTAATATATGCAGAAACTAAAAGTTTGCAGGTTTAGCTTCATTTAAGTGAAGGAAATCCTCATATAGCCTACCATCATACATCATGACTGTCACAACTTATAAAACAAAAACATTATTGAAGTATCACTTTTATTAGCTACAGAGAAACCAATGCAGTCAAAAGGTATGTGTTGTGTGTATGGTGACTTGGGTAACTGTATCAGGCAGGATTATCTGTATAATTCTGACATTTCTTTTGAAACTATAAAATATGATCCTTATATGATCCTTTCCTTTCTACCTTTGAGCATTTAAGCAAAAAACTGAAGAAAAAAACGACTACCTTGTGCGCAAATTGATATTGCATATTATGTGATTAAACATAATTATATTACCCATTATATTACTTGGCTTCATTTACAAAATGTGGTATTGTTTATTTTCGAATCACAATATGCTCCCAGAGTTGTAAACCTTGGTTTTGTTTAAAAGTTTTTCTCTATATTTTTCTGACTTCTGACTTGTTGCAACAGACACACCTGTTAGGAAGAACAGTGCATTCTGTTTTAGATTTTTTTTTACATATTTTTTTTGTTTCTAATCTTTGATGCAGTCGAATTCTCATTTTATATTGTCGGGAATATTTGTTCTAAACCATCGCAATGTAAGAGAAGCGAGCAACTTTGCAGTCTGAAGAAAGTGTTTTCTGCCTGTGTGCTCTGCATCCCCTTGCTGTTACGACTCTTATTTGGTGAATCGCGAGTGGCGGCGGGAGACAAAGGGTGTAATGAAACCCTGAACCTGAACCTGATGAACCTGAGCTTCTGAAGGACCCTGCAGTTTGAGATTGTGCTGAGCTTCTGAAGGACCCTGCAGTTTGAGATTGTGCTGAGCTTCTGAAGGACCCTGCAGTTTGAGATTGTGCTGCTTATAGAGGCGTGTTGCTCTCACGTGGTTTAGACACATTCAAGTTACAAATAGAATAACGATGCTTATTTTCTATATCTGAGTCACTGGTAAATATTGAAACTTTAATTATGTTCACCGTGTACTCTGCTTTGAGTCCACAAAGTTGTTCAAAGTTGCATCTCATTCATCAATACAATAAGCTGTGAAAAATACACAAAATATGCATGTCGTTACGACTTGCTTACACTAGCAACAGCTGTTGCTAATGACGCTAGGCTGCTTTTTGAAAGAGAAGTAGACATCATGCTTACTTTGAAAGTTGTTTAACAATTCACAGTTCAGTCAAGTAATTGGCCACCCTACTGTTATTGCCTTTCTGCATTATCTTTTGTTAATTAGGTAAGTAGATATATTTAAAACTTAAAATAAATTCTAAATTCCCAAAAATGTAAAGGTAATGTTTTCTTTCATCGTCACATTTAATAATGAAGAAATAGAATATTTATGAATATTTCTTATATATTTTGTTCAGAAAAGTCTTCTTAACTGTACTTAAATGACAAATTGCAGTGCTTTGGTATGGTTGATATGTTTACTCTCTGATTTGCAATCCATGGGTCTATGTTGGGTGTACAGTTGGTATATTTGATCAAAGTTTCAAAAGACTCTCCCTCCATCATGTTTCCAGAAGCGCATCAGAGGCAAGCAAGCAGCGATCTTGGAAAATGCTGATCTATTGATTTGAGACACACAAAAAAAAACCCTGGGCCTGTATTTTAGCTGCCCTCGAGCACTATTGACTGTAGGTGTTGTGTGACATTCGTTCGACTTACATTGAAGTGCAGAGGAGAAACTATTTTTAACTTCAACTTGCGTCAGACATGACAATTCAAACTTGTGTCACGGTTACCGGGGATATTATAGTAGCAGTTGAATGAGGATGTGAAAAAGAGCAGTCTTCTGTTCCGATGTTCATTTCCAGGTTATCGCACCCCTCTGCCGGTTCACAGGGTTCCCGTTGTGTCGGAGCGCTCCGAAATATGGACTGAGAATTCACATTCTGTTTGGACTCCCTTCAATGTAAAGCATTGTTGATTTATTTGTATTTTCTTTATGAAAAGTGTGTGCTCATATTTAAGACTGACAATAATAAACTGTTGTATGTTAACACCAAGCGTTTGTTGGGCTTTGATGAGTGCGGGCGACACTTTTTTTAACTTCAACATAGTGTTGTCTTTCTTTTAATCTTTTTTTTTTTTTATCTGAACGTCTAAAAAAACTGAATGTTGAAATGTGTTTGAACAACCATAGTCATATCATGCATATGGCGTGATGTCATCACTACGATGCCCCTGAATCCAAACGATCAACCTGGTATAATCTCAGCCAATCAGGAGGATTTCTAGAACCTCTTATGTCACCACTCAACCTGAAACCAGCAAAACCTAATAGTCAGATTCCCAGGTCCTTCTAGAAACGACACGTGTTACGTGTCAAGGGAAACATTTCTGTATGTTTTCAGACCAACGTCTGATTGCAAAGTATGCATTCATTTACATTAATTGTATTCATTCAACTGGCTACTATTTCTGTTTTTAATACTTTATTTTGATAAACACTCAAACAGAGATATTGGCTTACACAACATAATTGCATAGCCAGTAGGCTACATATATTGTAAGAGAACAGGAGACAAAGAAGGAAAATACTGATAATAAAAAAAAAAAGCAAGGGGTTTAAATAAAGACTTCAAAACTGATACATATATTGATTGATAGCGTTTTTGTTTTCTGTGTTGTACATTTACACTTGTGTATATGAAATTTGGCCATCAATAAAGTCACATGATTTCAACAGGATAGACGAGCAGCCAAATAACAAATACACGTTATCAGCTGACCGGAAAGTGGTGTTGTTGAAGAAATGTATTCGCATTTTATTTGCCGTTTTCTAAATTACTCATTTGGCTGTGAAATCATTTTGGTGGCCACCAAATCTTGATTTGGTATCGGAACCGACAGGAGCCGCGCATTCCGTTAATATAGCTTCTTAAATGTGTACTAAAACAAATCGGCCACGCCTGAGGTAGGATGTGACTAAAAAGCTAAACTGATTCATAAAAATGTGTCAAATTATCTCGCTCACATTGTAATTGTGTATTTTAACGAACATATACACGGAAATACACAACAGCTCGAGATTCCTGTGTAACTGGGGGCGTAACTACTTGATAGTTACATCATGGACATAATTATTGGTCGTTGGTGGTCTGGAAACGTAAATCTGCGTCGTTTGCCTTGAAACTTGAGACATTTTTAGAGGGACCTGGGAATCGGACTATACGGTCGTTTTGCTGGTTCATCAGGTTGCACCGCCAGTGAGGGCACACCCCCCTGGAGCGTTGCTTTAGAAGTTCATGGTGTCTGTGCTACCCTTGGAAGACCTGCTACTATACTTGAGTACAGACTTGTTATCCTTTACACCCCCCCTCTCCTGCCATCGTGTCATTAGCAGAGTGCTGGCCCTCTGCCGTGGCAACGCTTTATCCGCTCCACGACAATGGCAACTACCCAGAGCCCTATTGATTCCTCTAAAGTCCCCGCCGCAAGTCCTAACCTTGGGATTGGTCTTGTTGTGGTGTGTCCACTACATTGCCAGCGGATGCTAACAGCTGTGCCCTATGCTCTTTCCTCTCCCTGAGCGTGGAGCACGTGGTGTTTCTTTTTAAGAAGATTAGTGTGAGATGATTCACACTCGCTATAGGAGAAGGTAGCAGTGTATAATACGGCTGTTCCCCAAGGAGGATTCGCATTGAAATCATGCATCAAATATCCAAATGTATCTATATAAATGTTCTAACAAAAAAGGTAGAAGCTAATTACAGTAAACACATTTCGTAACATGTCTTTATCTGTGTGTTAAGTTCTTGCTACTTATTACGGTTATTTGAATTTCATCAAGGAACATATCTAGTTGAGAAGACTTTTACTGTTTCAGAGCAGAGCAAAACTATAAGAAGATTTATTTAAAAACAAAAGAAAATTGAATATTTTGCAGTACTACTATTTAGAAACCTCTTCCAACAAAGTACCAATTCAACTGACAAAAACAGAAGCACAAAACAAGAAGCCAGCCTGGTACACTGTTAGTTTATTTGTATTTGATGCAGATAAAAGGATGAAGGTGTCTCAGGACTGTATGTGTTCACAGAGGGACAAAATGGAATCCGCGATTAACCAACGTCCAAAAAGTGTGGCTTTTGGTGTTGCGATTTTATGTAGAACTATTTTTTCCTGCAGGGTTGCTGGAAAAAATATTGTCTGTGTGTGGTGGGATGCACCCTGGAGCTCAGTTGGGATCTGGTTCAGAGGTCGAGTGAAATCGCTCTTCCTTGACAATAGGGAGGAGCACGCGCTTCAACGCCTTCCTTGGACTTAAGACTTTGGAGGTAACATTGACACATTAAATGAAATCTCAACAGTACATCCAAGTTGAGGTTATTATGAAGCATCTACCAAAAGTTTTAATGACAAAAGATTTCCCCGTTATTGGATCATTGACTGGGCATTATTGTACACTATTGTAATTAGCAGTCTTGGTCTGCACCAGACACCTTTAAATATGAAAGTCCAATAGTCACCCATAGTCACCAAAGGAGGAATTGGTCACGTATATCAAGATTGCTGTGTACATAATTGATAACGGAAAGCCTTTATTGACACCCTACTGTTCCACTTGAGCCTCGGAAAATATTTAATTCACGCAAACATCTGCTCGCTACAGCTGAAGCTGCAGCACACATTAGAAAGGGTCCCCCCCCATGAAGTGACACCATTAACTAAATTACAGATTGCTTTTCTCTATTTGTTCACTGAGAGCTCAAAATTAATTGTGCAATTTGCGAATTAGCTTGAATGGGCATTCTACTTTCAAAACCATACCCCAAACACACAAACAAAGACAGCAGGCAATACACTTGTTGAATTGGTAAAATTATTTTCATTATCAATAATCAAAATGTTCATTAGTTCAGACCAAAAAATCGAATGAAAACAATTTTGATGATGTGTGATGGCTTCAGATGAAATTGTAAGTGGAAATGTAATGTGAATTCTAAATTCAGGTAAATAAGAGGACATTTACTACAGAAAATACCTAATTTAGTATCTATTATTTACCAATACAGTTGGCTAACTGTATAACATAACTTCATAGTATAACTTAAAGGAGCTGACTCCAAGTATTCGTCTTTCCTTTTATGAAATACGATGCATCATAATAATGTCTGAATAGTTACTATCCTCCTTTCAAAGTGCTAAAAGGCTACATGGCAATATGGCAAATTAAAACCTACAGATTCAGCCGCCAGATATAAATGTAAACTGTCACAGCCAGTGCTGTGCATAACCATCACTTAAAAGGCCATGGCCGACATTTAAGCACCAGAGATGTCATGCTGTCTACATCCTAAGCCCTGGCAGAAGCAATTCACGCCCTCATCCCCTGCCTGATTATATTTCACCCTAATTAATGTCAAAACAGAGTACAAAAATTAACGATCCGTCACCATCGAGTTGTTGAATTCTCATTGCACCTTCATTGCTTCTTTCCATCTTCAAGGTACAAAAAAACAACTCAGACACAAACGATCCCAGTACTTGGTAAACATCTTTTGACTGCCCCCCCCCCCCCCTACTTATGGAAACCAGAGAGAATACCGTCTGGACCGTAAAGCAGCTAAGCTGTGGCTCTCTTCACAATACATTTTAGATTAGATGGTAGTTTGGATGTAGCAGGACTTTCTATATTTACACTGTAATGCTGTTTATATTCTAACTCATTGTAAAGCAACGCTCGCCTTTGTAGTCAAACTAATGATGGCTGTGGTTTCCAGAGAGTTCCTGCAATGTTTTGTTCTCGCAATCGTACAAAATACATAAAGAAATATGAATAAATCAATTACATACTCAAAAATATACCAAAACATAACAAGTCGTTAATTGAAAGCTAGATTTAAAATGATGGTCCCTTACTTAAAATGCATTGGCTATTCCCCTAAAACAAATCAAGACACTAAATTATAGGAATTATTATTTACAAAGCAAGAGGTCTCCATCGAGTCATGTTTTCCTCTGTTTTTGAAAAAGAAAATGTGACAAAGATTCATGATTGTGACTTCTGAATAACTAAGAAACAGTGAAAAGGGAAATGTTCAATGTGTTTGAACACAAATAAAAACATTCTCATTTGAAGAACCTAATTAGAAATGGGGTCAAATGGGGTAATGGGGGGAGCATAGAGCAGCACAGCTCCGAGGTCGTGGGTTGGATTCCCTGTTGGTTTGTTATTTACATGTTTTCTCCCAGCATGTGTGCATGCTGGGTAAATGCGTTTTGCAGACCTCTGTGGCCTTGGCAGTACACAGGCATGGGTTTGAGCCCACTCCACCAGTAAACAGATAAAGGAGATGGATGAAAACTATCAGCTAAGAGAACTGAGCCACTACTTTTACGTTCAGACCTGTGCCCTAATTTTGTTCTTCACATATTGAATACAATCACTTCTCCTCCCCAAGTCTGTACATCAAAAGAATCGGATAAAGTCACAATTTACAAAAGAAACCTTCGTCCGGTAAAAATGAAATATGTCGCAATGAAACTCACTTACTCTGGGATCAGATTTAAGGCCCCTTGTCATCCGTCTTTATACAGCAGATCACACTCAACTGCAACAAATAGCAATAGTCTTGCATAGCAGTAGGTTGCCAGAACAAACAGATCCATACCAAAATGAAGAGATATATCCAGTAGAGGTGCCACCTCCTGCAATGTGTCTGAAGCTTGAATACAAGCGGATGCCCTTCCCAGGTGGAATACCTTGGTTGAGTCAGTGAACTACTTTATTTTGCGCAGACAAGCTAACAGAACAGGGGAACAGATTTGAAACCAAATGTGGTTAATAACAGTATCAGCAACATGACAGAATTTCACAAATATTCAGATGCATCACGAGATGTGATTGTGAACTGCCGTCAGGTGGTTTAAGATCAGATCTAAATCATATTTGTCCACGGCACAATTCTCTGCGTCTGTCTGGTCACATCACATGTGTGGACGGAGACATGCACAGGATAGGGTTAGAGGCAACAGCAGCAGCTGCAAACACTAAGCCTTTCCTCCTTTTTTAACCCATGTCTCTAAATACAGCAGCCTTCATGACTATGAACAAAAAGGACAATAAACCGCCCTGTATTCATACACTATACATCAGGGAGCGCGATTGGACAAGCCCTTCCTGGAGTCTGGCAGATAGAGCTAGCCATGGTGAGGCCTGGTGAGGAGCTGGAGATAGCAGAGGGGTTTACCTGTGTCCAATGGCGTCGGCCTCCCGTAGGGGAGAGGGATGGTGCTGGCGAAGACTAGGACATGCTGGCACGGAGCGACTGCCCACTTGGCTAGCTATCGGTATGGTGATCTACTTCCCCGCACCACAGAAGAAGAAGAGCTCACTTGACAGAGGTAGCCACTTGGTCCAGGCCCAGTCTGAATATGCCTTGGCCTCTCCAGGATCCCCTGGAATATTAACAAGACACAACCCCCCCCCCCCCCCCCCCCCCCCCCCCCCCCCCCCCGCCCCCCACCG